>CAJNIZ010036335.1:34687-138240 GCA_905231905.1 Symbiodinium pilosum | reverse complement strand
AGTTTAGACTATGGTTCATGTGGGACCCCCTTCTTTTTGCATGTGCTGCTATCAACGAATTCTAGGCTTCCTGCTACAAACATCAGCGGGGGCGCAAAGTAGTTAACTAGACTGCTTGGGGAACCTGCTCCTGGGATATACAGGGAGCTTCAAGGCCTCCATGGATCTCAAGGTAACACTGGGAACTGAAACGCCCAGGTCCCCGCAAAAACGCAATGTAGGGGCCCAAGTGATCTGAAGAGGGTTTGGGGTATACTATGCCCAAATGATGTAAGGGTTCAACCTTTGCATTTTTCAGGCCTCCCAACAGACGGGAGCCTGTACCATTACAAAGCAGTTTAGGGTTTACCTAGACCTAGACCCTCCAATGTAGCACCTTCTGGGTAATCCAAATAAGAATCCTAACCCCAAAACCATGCCAAACACCAAAAGGAACTACATGGTAATTTTCCAGAATAGGAGACCCCAATATAGCCCCCCAAATACCATGATTCTTATTCTAGCAAACCCCCTAATGATGGGAGCCCCCCACATTGCAGGGTCCGGCCAAGGTCCATGAAGGAACCAAGCCTCGGACCCCAAAAAGGCAAAAGCTCCGCGCTTGAAAGATCTGGAAGTGCGGCAGTGACCCAGAAAGCCCAATATCACTTGATTAGTAGACCCTAAATGATACTAGGATCCCTAGTATGATTTAAGGAATATTCCCTGATGAAGGGATAGTGTGCTTCTGGGGACCGCTTTAAAGCTCCTGGAGGGGCCTTCGCCCATGCTGCCTGCCCCTACAACCCTAAACCCTAAACTAGTGAACCCCAAACCCATGAACCCTAGACACTAGAACCTAAACCCTAAACCCTAGAACCTGCAACCCTCCCCACATAGCCATCAAACCTTTGCCATCTGCATCCTTGCAGACTGTTGAGGGGTTTATAGTTAAGGGGTACCCTTAGAAAGGTTTACATAGGAGTTATACGGGGATTAAGGAATTATGTAGGGTTTAGGGTTTCCCGAATTAGTGGTACCATTTTGGGGGTCAGGATGAAAGCATTCGGGGTCTACATTTTTGGGTTTAAGGGGTGCACGGGCATGTTAAGCTGCAATTAGAAACATGACCCTAAACCATCTAAACCCTACGCTGTAAACGGATGATAAAACTACGCGGGAATAACGGGGCTGAGGCACTCAACACCAGTAATCCGCATCTTTTTGGGCGCTTATTTTTTTTTTCGGTGGGAGGGTGATTGGACCTAAGGCCAACCCTACAAGAGAAATCCCAATGACTCACAGCTTAATACTAAATTACTTCGTACCGGGCTTGCAGGTACACCGTCACACAATCCTGAGTCTGAACCAGGAACCCGGAACCCTGGACCCAGCCTCCACCCGCATTCCCTGGACGCTGTCGCCTCTGCGGAACTCGCCCTTCAGTTCCGCTGGAACCTGCCCAGTGGGCCCTTGATCGTGGAATGTATGGAAATTGCTCAATGAATCGGTTCCGAAAATGGCCACTATGGAAAATCATCTCGTCTCTAGTTTCCCTACAGGCCCCCTGGAAATTTTCCCCAAAGGACGTGTAGATGAATCCCCATAGCCTAGGCGCCCGGATATGCTTTGCGGCCTAAACTCTAAACCCATATGCCAGGAACCCCAATCAGAACCTACCCGAAGGGTCCAAGTACCTAATAATCATATACTTACCCAAGGCCTGTACCATAATTACTATTGCCCAAATCCCAAGTACCTAATTATTGGGTACATGGACCCTTTGGGCTAGGTATATTCCTTAATTTGGGCTGGGCTTCCTGCGTGCAGGGATACATCTTCTGACAGTCTGGAGCCTTAAATTCTCCCAAACACATACGGGGTTAGAGCTTAGGATCAGAGAGATGACAGGTCTTGCCATTTCTATGCAAGTTTGGGGAGGTGGAGTAAACGACGTGGAGAAGTCTCTGAAAAACTGCTGCCTTTAGTGGGTCCCTAGAGTGATGCCTGTATGTCCTTTGGGGTGAGGGTATGTGCGGGACTTGAAATGGTAAAGCAGCTGTATTCTTCAGCTGCTATTTTTTGTCCCGAGACCAAGTTTGTTAGATGATTAGATGACGCCAAAATAGCTTAACCCCTATATAACCCTAGTCTCCAATTCTTTTTTCATGATCTTTTCCATTTGATTCTCCAGCATCAGGGTAACAACCCTATGTCCTTAATCCCTATAAACCCTGAACTTTAATATATTCCCTGAATCCTACACTCTAATCCCGAAATCCTAGTCCCTACACCCTAATCCCTATATAATCCCCATAAATAAAGCCTGAATATCGAAACCCCATCTGCCGGGCCAACCCCTCAGTTTGCCTCAAGGATTCCTCTCTTCGGCCCACCAATGTTCACCTTTACGGCAAGTTCGCAAGTTCATGGAAACTACCAGCTTAGGCTTTGGGGTGGGGGGGTGGGTCTAGGGGCAGGGAAGTTTAGGCTTTAGGTGGGCAGCGGGCATAGTAGCCACGGCACCCAGATGCCCTTGTTATTGATGGTCACGACGACTCCATCCACGAGGTCGCCGGGTTCCAGCCGCAACTCCTGACGGAGGATTCCCATCTAACACCCCCAAAAAGGTACCCCTAATATTGGGAACCCCCCCCCATGTATTCCCTCAATCCCTAAACCCTAAACCTTAAATCCCTAAATCCTAAATCCCTAAATCCCTAAATCCCTTAATCCCTAAATCCTAAATCCCTAACCATGGCCTCTTGGTCTTTGCCTTCGAGCTCGTCTGGGTCGGCCTAGAGAGGGCTAGAACTTAGGGAATTTTAGGGCTTGAGGGCTTTAGGATTTAGGGTGTAGGGCCTTAGGGTTTAGGGTTTAGGGTTTAGGGCAAGCTCATTTTGGGGCTATAGGGGGATAATGGAAAATAAAATGGAAACTACTATAAGTATGGGGGTTATATGGTACCCCAGTGGTACCCTTTTTCCCCTTTTTGGGTTTTGGGGCTCTGTAGGAACCTGAAGAATTAGAATGGAAACGGGAAACGCAGTAGTTGCGATGTTATCAGATAACTGTGATAAAGGAATATTACTGGTACTTCAAGGTTTAGGAATGAGGGTTTAGGTCTCAGGACCGTGCAGTGAGTCATTTTCGGAAAGCGCCACACCCGTGCTAGGTTCTTGTCAGAATGTGGTCCGACTACCGACATCATCTGCGCGGCTATGGCTGAACGATTCATGGTAGCCAAATGGTGCTTGATGCATGGCACTCAAAGAAGCTAGCTGTAACAGAGCCTCTTCAAGACAAATGTACCTAATTTATGGCCAAGTGGAGGCTGCGAATTGCTCTATCCAGCATACCCCACGACGAACGACTATGCTCGTATGAAGCCTATGCTCGGGGTCAATACCTATGTGGGCCTTAGTCTAAACTCCTAGTATCCGGCTTAATAGCCCCTGTAGTAGGCCCCTATATAATCCCCCCATATAACCCCCATTAAAGGAGTCTAGACTATAGGTCCTAAGACCTACAAATTTGAGAAAACCCGAGCCTTTCACTAAACCTGGGGTTGAAGGTTTTGTGTAAACCCTAGCTTTTGGGTCTACTTGGAGGGTCAGGGGGACTTAGCAAACAGGTTAATAATGGGCATCAGTGGGGTTACAATGTGGTTTATAGGTTTCTTTTTAGTAAACTTGCAAACCTTAAACACTAAACCCTAAACCCTAAACCTTAGTATACTCTCAAAGTCCCACCCGCCAAGTAGGGTTTCCCCACCTTTTGCTGCAGCTTCTCTTTGGCTGCTCTGGGAGCTTCCTGCAACAACCCACTTGGAGGGACAGAGGAAACTGGTAAGTAGGTTATTAACCCCTATAACCCATGTAGTCACTTTAGTTAGCCCCATTATTAACCCACTTGCTAAGTCCCATTGACCCTCCAAGCAAGCACACAGGTCAAGGGCTTCATGCGTGTAATCCTAGGGTTTAGGGGTTTAGGGTTTAGGTTTCAGGGTTTAGGTGGGTTTGGGGATCCTTTTAAGGGACCCTAGGGGACGGCATTGTCTCATATCGGGGCTATATCAGGGCCATATTGGGGAAACCCCTGCACGGGATGGGGAACTGCCTAGCCGGAGGCTCTCCCCAGTTGTAAACTAGGCTGAACGTGGGTCATTCTGGGATAAATATGTAGTTGTGTCTCAGAATTTGCTTCTTTTGGGCTTTGTGTAGCTATGTATCTTGGGGGCTTAACTACCAACAAGATCAGATAGGGGCGTGGAGACTTCGAGTAGAGCTGCGGGCAAATTGTATTAAGATGATGTACGCCAGCAAGGTCTCAGTCGTCGTAAGCCCGGAGCAACCGGGCACCTGTGTAGCGTATTCTTGCCATATACGTATTTGGGGCCTGACAGGCCTACCTACTACGTATGTACTATATAGGTACCTGGATCCCGGAAACTTCGCGAAACTTATGTAATGACATGTACTGTTGTCCCAACTCAAATACAAGTCAGCGTGGCGAATGCGCACCTGTCTCATGAGGACAGAACCCCAATGGAAGGCTGGGGGTTGGCGAGATGCGGGACCGCAATGTTCACGGTTTTAGGGTTGAGGGTTGGGAGCCTAGCATATCGGGTTCATACAATTTTGATGACACCATCTTGTTATTGCTCTGTCAATGCCGCTGCTGCAATTCTGCTGCTGCATGTGAGAGAGCAACAATACTTATCTGGCTAGTGTACGCTCACGTGTGTCACTGGTGAAGACCATAAGGCTTCTTATATGTCTCATGACAACATGCTACGGCACTGCTGCATCCACACCACCGTGGCCAACCCGGGCGAAGATGACTGCTACGGGCTTACTACACCTACATGGGGCCAAGTGCCCAATCATCGATTGGGCACTTGGAATTCTGGTACGAGTGCATGATTGTAGGGAATTACATGATGTATTACGTACTCAGACACTTCGGGTACACTCTAACCCCTGAACCCTGAACCTTACTCCAATAAACTCACCACTAATCCCTGAACTCTGAACCCTAACCCTATTCTCTGAACCCTAAGCCCTAAACCCTGAACCCTGACTCATCTGAGTAGGCTTTTTTTTTGGTGGTTGAACCTAGTAAGACAATATCCCTTGTATGAAATACTATACCCCAAAAGGAGGATATAATCTTAATCGATAATGGGTACCATAGTACCCCCAAATAAAATACTGCTCATCTGCCGCTCTCATCTCTAGCGCTGTTTGCGGTCTCCTTGGCCTTGGCCTTGGGCCTCAGTCTGGGCGAGTGTGGCAAAATAAGTCTTGGACTTTGTTTAGGGTGTACCTGTGACCCCAATTACCTACAGTTTTATGGGTATATACCTACTAATTCAGGGAGGGCTACTATTAAACTGTAGGTAATTGGGGTTGTAGGTAGGGATTAGGGTGTAAGGTGTTGGGTTTAGGTTTTAGGGCTTGGGTTCAAGTGGACCCCACTCCCAGTAATAGTTACTATTACATTAATTATAGTACCGTCTTGTTATATTCCTATTCTACCACGATTACAGGGTGGGGAGTCCTGACAAGTCATATATCAAAATTTAATGACAAGAGTAGCAAAATGCCGTTGATATCATTACTAAGAACAGTGCTATTATATGGCTCTTTGAGGATTAGCCCACCTTTCAGCCAAAGCTACTGGATCTAGGTTTTACTGAGATCCTCCGTGAAGCAACAGCGCCGAGAGTTTAAGGTGTACTTATGGCCTGGGTCTAGGGTTTGCAGTTCCAGAACGCTGTACGAAAAAACAAAAAAAACGTTGCATGCGTCAAAGCGCAAACTCGTACACATATATGTATATGCATGTATAAGAATAGAGAGAGAGAGAGAGAGAGAGAGAGAGAGCAACAGAGTAATTGAACGGGATCTCATGCACTAAATCCTTTCCCACAAAGCAGTTCGGGGCCTAAACACACATCACTTGGGCAACTGGACCCTTCAGTGAAGCACTTATCTGGAGATCCCAGTACAGATGTTCGAAGAACTCAGTCAAAACCTGAATTTAGTTGTAGTCAACCCCAAACCTGAAACCCGAATAAACCCCAAAACCCTAAACCGTACTTGAAGAGTCATGGGACTTAATAGCTAGCTTAATTATGGGGATAATTGGGGTTACTATATGGGTTATAGGGGTTATTAACCTACTTAGTAAGTCCCCCTGACTCTCCAAGTAGTTACCTGCTGCTTTCCGTGGGGCTTTGGCTTTGGCTCGGGCTGCTTCTTCGGAGACCCGGCGGGCTAGGCGAGGAAAGGTTTGAGGGTTTTCGTCTGTGAGGTTGGTGTTCTTAGGGAGTACCTGTGACCTCAATTACCTACAGTTTTATGGGTTATACCTACTAATTCAGGGGGAACTACTATTAAACTGTAGGTACAATTTGGGGTTGTAGGTAGGGTTTAGAGTTCAAGGTTTAGGGTATATTGACGGCACTTGTAAAATTTACCTGTAGTCACTTAGGACTACAGGTAGGTAGTGATTCAGGCGGCTTACTTGGGGTTTGGGGGGAGGCCTGGCGGAATCCAGAAGTCCGGTGATGAAAGGGCTGGCAAACAGCCCACCTGAAATCAGTGAATTACATATCGATGGCATGACGTCAGTTGGTGTTAGCGGCTTCTGAAGTTGAGTGATGATTTGAGTTGTCGTTGGCTCGTCTGTGGCTACAACTGTTATACATGAAAACCATTAGTTTCAGGGTCCTGACGGTATTGTTGTTACAGGTACCTATTTTGTGCTGTAAGCAAAGCCTGAATGGTCGAAGTACCCAAATAACATGGTTCGATGTCCCAATGCTAGTCGCAATCTCATGGACTTCTGGTATCTAAAAGTCTCTATAGTCTATTTGCATACTTCCGGGAAGGATGCCCCTCATCCGGCGTCTCCCGTGATCTACTCCCACTGCATGCGTGGGAGGAGTTCTGACAAGTTAAAAACTTGGGTAGAAGGCGAGCTCAACACGTTCACGAGCTTGCGAAATATTGGGCTGGCTACCCGCTCTCAAAAGAACTGCGGTCTCTTTAGAGCCCCTTTAGTTCTCTTTTTCTGTATGCACAACAATTTCCTGACGCTGCAGCACAACGCTAAGGCATTGAGGACGGTGTGCCAGCTTCTACAAAGTGGAACTCACAAGAATATGCTGATACGTTCCGCCAAACTGACATAGAAGCCCAAAAAGGGGCCCGGTATAGACTACTGCCCTTTCAAATAGAGCCTATATATTGGCTTCCATGTGGATTTAAGGAAATGTAAAACCTCAAGACAGGAACCTTCATCCACCTTGGGTCAAAGCTTTGTGTGTCAGCTCTGCGAAGACCTAGACTCGGGAACTTCCGCAATAATGGAGAATCAAACGGAAACAAACATGCAAAATCAAACGCACGCCGGGATTTAAACATAGACATTTACAGGCAAACATGGTGAAGGGCGAGCTGCGCATGATTGCCGCAGATAGAAGGCAATTTTGAATACACGATTTTCTGATCTTGGCATTCGGCACCCTTTACCATTTGCTTCAGCTAAGGCGCAGATGCTTTGGGGTCCTTGGGGTCCTTCTCTTTGTCTCCACCATCAGCCATTAACGTTGCAAGGGAGACCATCTCCGGATCCTCGGGCTGCATTTTTTCATTTTTGGAATCTCTTTTCCTTACTGGTTCTTAGTAATATGGAATACGGGAATATACTATCAGTACACAGGGATTGTATATTCCATATTTACCTCCTGTGCAAACGACTAACCCTAAACCCTATACCCTAAACCCTCCATCCAGAAATGGGGATCCATCTGGTAAGCCCTTGAGTCGGGGGCTAAATTCCTTTTACCCACCTTGAAACTCCTAAATAAACAGATCCAGGGATGTAGCAGGTTCTTAGTTCAGCCCTAGGGTCTAAGTGATACATTTTAAAGGGATATATAAGGATATATAGGGCTATATAGGGTTTAGGGTTTAGGGTCCATGTATCCAATAATTAGGTATTTGGGTTTTGGGTAATACTGATTGTAGTACAGGTTTTGGATCAGTATCTGATTATTAGGTCTTGGACCCTTAAGGTAACTAGGTACTTGGGATTTGGGTGCTAGTTGTTAGAATGCAGTTTTGGAGGGAGGTATGCCGTTATATGAGGTACTGGGGGTCGCAGGGTAGAGGTCCTAAATATTGTATGGGAAAACCACACATATGTCAAGGTTTCAAGAACCATAGGGTTCAGGGTTTAGGGTTTAGGGATATGACCATTCTTATGTTGGTGACTCGCGTAACCCCCATGTGGAGGCATAAAGGGGCACCCCATTTTGGGATCCCCCATACTCCAAACAATGAACTCTGGCACTAACATCTATATATGCTCATCTGTTGTATGGGCGGGACCTTCTTCCGGCAAGATTTGCCTGTTTTTGGTGCCATCTTGAACATTGTAACTGCCCTGGCTTCAGGCGTCCCACATTCGATCTTCCACATCAAGCTGATTTTTGAGACACAGAAATGCCAGAATATATCCAGGCTCCAAACGCCAAAGCTTCAAAGCCAGCTGTGATGCTGCTGAACTTTGCTGTTCAATATCCAATGGAGAACGGCATTTGTATACTTCTTCGGCGGGTCTAGATGATAAGAAATATAGAGTATGGGGGTCTGCAACGGGGCCCTTCGGACCCAGAAGCCAAGGAGAGGACTAAGTCCAAACTAAGAAATAGCACGGAACAAGGCTTAGGATGTGGGGTTTAAAGCTACCGGCCCATTTGAACTCCTGAGATGGATTGTAGAAGCAAGCAAGGAATACGTGGATTTGACGTTCAGGTATTCTGGCGTGAGTTGTTACCAATAACGAAAATGAATTGGATGTGAACATGGAAGATGACATGAAATCTGGTTCATACAGGTGCTTGTATTGTTTGTCGACTAAGGAAGCGTTGATAAGTGAGCTTTGATAATTTTTGAGGGACGCTTCACCATACTAGAATCATACCCTTAAACCAAGACCATATAATGACTTCTGAAGCTTGTAGCGATCCCCATGGGCTAAGGGCGGGTCACCCTGCTTGCAGGGGGAACATCGCACTCGTACCCAGAAAGAATGTAACTTTGCCCCTACCAAAACCAAGAAACGGCACCTTTTGAAGGGCAACTCTTTTTCGGGAAGCTATGGAACGTGCATATTCGCAGTGATTGTTTTCTACGTGGCTAAGTCGGATACAATCCTAACAAGAACAAACTATGACATCTCTGGAATTGAGTGTATCAGGCTTTAGAGGCTTCCATTGATTCGCAGAATGGAAATGTGGTGATGGGTCAAAGTGGAGGCTCCATGCATATAAAACGATAATCCAACAACACTAAAAACTGAATCCTGAAGCCAAAAGCTGCTCTTTTCTTGGGCCGGCTTCTACTATTTCGTAGTCGAGCTCGAGGGATCCAAGTATCTACATGGCACATGTAACACTAAACCCTATTAGTGGTTTATGGTGTAAGGGTTCCGGGGCCCACACTTTGCGTCTACGACAATACTACTTGGGCACTGGGAATCTCAGGGCAGAAGGTCCTGCGCAGAATCTCTTCACACAGCAGACCTGCCAAGGCCTAATATTGGGTCTGAACAACTGGCATGGGGGGTTGGGGCATACCATACCGCGCGACACTATACTGTAGCTGTGTGTAAGGAAAAATACACATACTAATTTGTCCGGCTTCTACATCGCTACAACCCCCCTCATCAAACAGACACAGTAATTATGGCAAACCTGACCTAGACTAACCTTACAGGATTAGGAACCTAGACGTACAGGATATCGGTATTTCGGAGGGGCAAAAGATCCGAAGTAACTCTGAGGCCCCCTCTGCAATCGCGCCCTCGACCTTGGCTGTGGAGGTGGCCGTTATTACGGCAAGAGGTGGCCGTTAATACGGCTTCAAACCTCTTCCACAGCTTCTCCTTCATTCACCGTTAGTACGGCTGATGAGGTTGTGTCCGTTAATGCGGATTCAAACCTCTTCCACAGCCTCTGCTACATTCACCGTTAGTACGGTTGATGAGGTTTGCACGGGATTACCAGCCCCACTTGCTAGGAGCAAAGACCCATGGCTAGATGATTTAGAGGGTCTTCCGTTTGAACGGTGGACGACCTTCGTAGGTCCCCAGCAGAAGGTCTTGAGCTGATACTGCTAGCCTGTTCAGCCTCTGTTACAAGTCTGCTGCTTGCGCGCTGGATGGCACTCACCACGAACGAGCGATGTCCGGCGAGTGGTTATGTTCAGTTTGGTTTAGTTTTGTTTCTGCCGGTGAACGGCCATCTGCTGATGCCTCGTCTCATGTCTGAGGCGCTCCACCTCATTCCGAAGGCGGAGATTGGCAGCCACCGCTCGTGCGACTGGATTATTGTCCACGCGAGCTCTCTGAGTTTCTGAGATATGAAGGTTTGCTCTCAACTCATTATAGTTTCGATCCGAAGCTCGCGCCTCTCTTTTCGGAGACAGCCGACAAGGGTCATTGTATTCGCCTCTAGTGAGGTCGGAGGTTGTCAGCCGTCACAAGTGCGACTGGATTATTCTCCACGCAAAATCTCTGAGTGTCTGAGGGATTGAGGTTTTCTCTGAACTCATTTTAGTTTCGATCCGACGCTCGCGCCTCTCTTTACGGAGACAGCCGACAAGCGTCATTGTATTCGCCTCTAGTGAGGTCGGAGGTTGTCAGCTGTCGCTAGTGCGACTGGATTATTCTCCACGCGAGCTCTCTGAGTTTCTGAGATATGGAGGCTTGCTCTCAACTCAGTACAGTTTCGATCCGACGCTCGCGCCTTTTTTTTCGGAGATAGCCGACAAGGGTCATTGTATTCGCCTCTGGTGAGGTCGGAGGTTGTCAGCCGTCGCGAGTGTGACTGGACTATTCTCATCTTCTATGCAAGCGATGTGGCCACAGGACCTTAATAAGGGCAAAAGCATGGTTTAACGTCGATATGTCTCCGAGGCAGGGGTCCTATTCATGATGTGAAGGACTTTCCGAAAATGAGATTCAAGACCTAGCCAAAACGACACGAGACAACTCCGGTCTATACTCATGTTTCTCAGATGTAGAGAAAAAGTCTTTCCAAGTACGACCATGCAACGTCGTCCATGATCAAACGCACCCGGCGATTCTCCAGATCCACAGTCGCCACGCAGAGATCACGCAGCACCTCCATCAAAGGGGTGTAATGGTGTAGCGTTCTGGTGGTGGCCTCACGTCATGGGTGGGGTTTGCACACACACCGCTTGATGATGTAAAGCGTTATGAAATGTATATGCATACATATAAGCTATGGTCTAAACTCCTAGTATCCCCCCTTAGTTAGCCTTATAATAGTCCCTTATATGATCCGCGATAAAACCCCCTTTAAGGGGCTTAGACTATAGCTCATATGTGCAAACTAGCTTGTACCGTTTTGGCCAATACCCTGGTATAGTGATGTTTCCTGGGCCTAACGTCTACAAATAACGCGTTTTAGGGTTTAGGGTAGCATCTGCTTCAAGCCAACGAGGGGTCCAGGCACCTAATATTTTACAAATCTGCACTACAACTATACTACTAAACCCTAAGCCCTAAACTACCAGTACCAGAATCCCAAGTACCCCCTTCTTTAGTATTTGGACCCTTAGGGCTAAACTCTGCACCTGCCATGTCCCTATATCAGCCTACATTGTAACTAAGGATTCTGTTTTAATTTTTCGTTTTATCTCGATGTGACTTTCCGGTATCTCTTAATATTTCTGGAGTCGAGTTCCCACGGAAAAGCCAGACTTTCTGGTGAGAGGTGCAGCCTTGGATGGGGTTTAGGGTTTCAGGGTTTAAGGTTGGATGGGGTTTAGGGTTTCAGGGTTTAAGGGTAGAGGAGTTTAGGATTTGAAGCCCTGATCCCTATTGAAAACAATTGAATTTCAATCGGGGTCCAGATTCAAGATTTTAGGCTCTATAGTAGCTTTGATGCTATTTTCCATTATCCCAATATAACCCCAATATATACCCTAAACCTTAAACCCTAAACCTTTTCCAGGCATCTTGAGTCAAGGGCCCGCGTGAGATTCAATCCGTTTAGGGTTTAGGGTTTGGGGTTTAGGGTTTGGGCTTCAATCGCCCCCAGATCTTCACCATGCACCGATTCAAGCCGATTGAGTTTCAAGAGGGGTCCGGACTCAAGATTCAAGATTACACCCTCAGGCTCCAAGGACCCAAACAATAGGGCTTTAGGGCGCAAATACCATTAATTTTATAGTATTTGGGCCCTAAACCCTATTATTTGGGTCCTTGGACCCTTAGGGTACAGGAAAGGTTTCGAAGGCATCTTGAACCTTGAATCCGGGATCCGATTGAATTTCCCAGAGGGTCCATGTACCCAATAACTTGGTACGTGGGATATGGGTAACAGTGGTTATAGTGCAGGTTTTGGGTAAGTATATGATTATTATGTACTTGGACCCATATATAGGGTTTCAATCGGCTTGAAAAAATCAATCTCAGAATCAACGTCTAGGAAATTCTGCCATGCTTTCGTTGGTGCCTCTTGCTTACGCCGAGACGACACCAAGCAAGAAGTTCAAGTGGGAAAAACACTCCCGGATCTTATGTTGCGCGGCTTAGGGTTAAAGGTTTAGGGTTGTGATTTTGCCTTCCCTTCTGGACTGAATCTCAAGATAGCCCAGGACTCCAGTACCTGCTGGTTTGGTATGCGTTCTGCTGACATGTCATCAGGACCTCGAAAAAAGAACACAAAACTCCGAGTTTTGGTGGCGTGTCCTTTCTAACCCTAAGGGTCCAAGGACCCAAATAATGCGGGTGTAAGGTCCCAAATACCATTCAGATTATACCTAAAACCCCAATTACCTACAGTTTGATAGTAATTACCCCTTAATGAGTAGGTATACCAAACTGTAGGTAATTGAGGTCACAGGTAGTAGTCGTGGGATCTAAAGCCCCAATATCTGTCAACTTGGCCCCTTAGGGTAAGGAGTGAAACGATCCCACCAGGGTTTAGGGTTTAGGGCCCAATCTGCAAGGATTCTTCACCCTTGTCCATGAAAATGTCATACCTTCTGGCTCCACTTACCTAGATAAAGGGTTCTGCGTTCCCTATACCCTATAGCTACATAGCCCAGTAGCCTAGTATTTAAGTATTGGGAGCCCTAGGGAAAGCCATTATATTACCAACAAAACCTACTCCCCTCCCCCTAATATTAAACCTCCCACACACCTAACATTAAATACTCCCATTGCGGCATGTTATAATATATTGGGCATATCTAATATCTTGGTGGGGCGGCGCCTAAACCCTCAACCCTAAACCCAAAATATTTGGACACCATGGGGTGGGGCCTAAACCCTTAACCCCTTAGCCCTAAACCCTAAACCCCAAACCCTTATCCCTAAACCCTAAACCAAACTCTAAACCCTTTACCCTAAACCCTAAACCCTAAACCCTTTACCCTAAACCCTAAAGCCCAAACCCCAAACCCTTACCCCCTAAACCCCAAACCCTAACCCAACAAACCTACCGATGCGGTCCTAGCGGCTTCTGTAGCGCCTCGGGCAGCGCTTCCTTTGCACGCTTGCCCCAGTGGACGCTGGCGGGAAGCCTAGGGAACTTAGCCTTCCCTTTAGTAGTTAGAATATAGGGTTTAGGGGTTAGGATGTAGGATTTAGGGTTTAGGGTGGTAATCCCCCTTAAGTAGATAGAATATGGGATAATATGGGGATCTATGAGTAATGAGGATACCTAAACCTTATAGCCCCCCTTAGGCAGATAAAATGTAGGGTTTAGGGTCTAGAATATGGGATAATATAGGGATCATGAAAAAGAAAATGGAAACTACTATTTAGGGTGCAGGGTTTAGGGCTTATGGTCGCCCTTATGTAGGTAGAATATGGCGCTTTGGGTATACTATAAAAAGATCCCCATATACCCCATATTCTATCTACTTAAGGGAGACTAGAGGGCTTATAGGGTTTGAGGTGAGTTTTTAGGGTTTAGGGTTGGAAGCCGAAGAGAAGGGCTTGGGGCTAATCTGGAACTAAACTGTAGGTAGGCAAAATGCCCCAAAAACCGCAAGGAAAAAACAAAACAAACGGCCCAAAAAGCATTCGACATACTTTGGCGGATCTGGCAGCTTTTAGGATCTACAGGCATTAGGCATTCGGGCTGGGATTTTGGGGGCTTTAGGATTTAGGGCATCGAGTTTGTGTTTCAAATAGGAAGGCTCAGATAAGGTAACTGGAGCACTTCTAAATCCTAAACCCTAAAACCCCTAAACCCTGAACCCTACACCCTTAATCCTAGACCCTAAACCCAACCCTGAACTCTAAACCATAAATCCTAACCCCTGAACCCTGAATCTGAAAACCTAAACCCTCCATCCCTTGGTTCCGATGTTGATTTTTTGTTCTCTATCGAAGGGAACCCTAACACCTGAACAGCGTGATGCAATGTTGTCAAAAGGGGAGGGGGGTCCATGAACAGGGGGGGCCCTGTGCAGACTGTTAAATACATATATATATATACATATCTATATATATATATGGTTTATAGGGTAGGGTCCTCACTCTAGGAGCCCTCAAAAAGGACACTGTGACACCCCCCCGCCAACAATAAAGTGCAGACAAATATGCTGACAATCATTTGGATGGGCTCCAGAAAATCAGGGGGGTCCGTATTGGAATTCAATTTGGGGCCTCCTATTTTGGAAGCTCCCATATGTATCCCTAAGGGTCCAAGTGCCCAAATACTCGGGCTTTTAGGCACCCAATCTGAATGGTATTTGGTGCCTAAAGCCCATTATTTGGGTATTTGGGCCCTCGAGGTTGCCGTCGAGACACGCATGTGTGTTGACCACACCTTCCGTGGCTCCTTGCATGGCGGCCCGCTGCACTCTTCGCAGAGGCCGGGCAGTCCCTGGCGGTTGGAATAATCTCCGGGTTTGGGGGTTTAGGATCCCATCTTTGCAGGCTTCAAAGGGATTACATATACGCCCGGCCTCTACAGTGCCATGGGGCTAGGGGCATATCATCTTTAGGTCTACTTGAGGTACACCAAGTGTACAAGGATTCTTGGGCCATGCTATTGGTGATTCTGTATAGGCCCCAACGCTGCTGATGGTTTGTAGGGAATAAGGGAACAGATGTAATCCTTTGATAACCCACATATAACAGATTCAGGTAGCTACTTCCTGCTAACCCCCACTAAGCTACGGTATGTAGGGATACGATACTTCCCCTAAATAGGGGGACCCCAGTATAGACCCCCAAATAAGATGATCCTTATTATGGGGACCCCTAAAATGGTACCTAACCCTAAACCCTAAACCCCAAACCCCAAACCCTAAACCCTAATCCCTAAACCCTTTGAGTAACTCCTGCCTCGATTTGCGCGCCGTGCCGCTGCGAGCGCGCTCGCGAGGACGGCGGCTGCTGCGCCGGTGCCGGCGCGGGAGGCGCAGCCGGCAAGGACAAGAGGTCTCCTTCGGTTTGGGTTGGAGGTTTCTAGTTTAGGGGCTTGAGGGGCTTGTGGGCCTAGGGTTTGAGAGTTGAGGGATTTAGAGTGTAGGGTCTTGCAGGTGTTGTGCATTGTCGGTCTGGTGCGCACCGCCTTGGTCAAACGGATGTAGGATACCCTACACTGCGATGGCTCTGCTTTTTCGTTGTGAAATGACGGTTTTAGGCCCGACAAATTCTACAGCGTCTTGGGTTACAGGGGTGGGGGCAGTGGTCTGGGCATCATGTATATACTGGTCTTTCTAGACATATATGTACATATACATATATACACACATATACACATGCAGACCCGCTCATTTCTGGCCATGTCTGTACATAAGTATAGCTGAGGTTTGTCGTTAGGAGATACGTCTTTGCATGGTGGGCACACATACGCATGTACATCATCATGAAAACGCCATGAACGTTACTGTAGGGTTGCCTTCTTGTTTCTCCTGTTTAAAGGGATTCCATGCAATGCTACCCACATTGGGCGTTTTGGAGCCTTAGGTTTCCCTAAACCCTAAACCCTAAACCCTAGCGTTTTGGAGCCTTAGGTTCCCCCCCTATACCAAGTTGTAGTTGCATGGACCATTGAAGGGTCCCTGCTGAATGCATTTTATGGTAGCGTAATGTAGACCCAGGATTCATAGGGGGTATATGTAGGGGTTGTATGGGGTTATATTGGGGTAATGGAAAAGAAAATGGAATCTACTATTTAGGGTTTAGGGTTAAATGTAGACCCATGATTAATAAACCCCCTCCTTTTAAGGGCCTTAAAAAAAGGGTCCCTATTATAATCCCTATTAGGGGGAGGGGGTTTATTAATCAGGGGTCTACATTATCTAGGGATACTGCTCAAAGGGGACCTCTTTCCTATCCATTGAAGATGAGTAAGCCAGGCCTGGGCCTATGATCCCCAAACCCTACACCCTCATCCCTAAACCCTAAAGCTTGAACCCTACTAATCCCTAAACCCTACACCCTAATCCCTAAACCCAAGGATATGCTTACGACTCAGCGTTCATTGCCAGGTTTAGGTGCCAGGGTCTTGGAAGCGTGGTTTAGGACTTTGGGTCTGAGTTTGGGGTCGCGAAGCCCCCAAGTCTGAGCCATACATGGGTAGTTTAGGGTTCATGGTTTAGGATTCAAGGGTTCTAGCGCTTGACAGGCAAAACCAGTCGCGCTTGATCTGGGCCGAATATCGCACACACCTCAAGTCAAATATACCTGGCCGAATGAAGCCAGCCCCCTAAAGGGGGTTATTGGGGGGAATATGGGTTTAGGGTGGGGATTTAGGGTTGGGGTTTTTCTTGAAGTACAAGCGGTAGTGCCCCAATCATGGAGGATCGAATGGAAAATTCAAAGGAAGCTAGGGATATTGGAGAATGGAAGAGAAAAACGATATTACTGTACTATACAAGGTTCCGGGTTTAGGGCCAAGAAGAACCGCCCCCACCCCCCCAATTGTAAATAGTCCCAATATAGTAGCCACTTATGGATGACAATGCAAGACTTGCAGCCCCCATGCACCTTCCAGTAATCCCTCTACTCCTGTCTGTTAGGGCCAAGGACCCTAAACCCCAAACCCTAAACTGGCCAAGGGCTATGGGTTTTAGGATTCTGGGTTGTCCGCTTCCACTCTTCTGTCACATAAGCATCGAATTGCCAAACCTAAGAACACCATCTGTGCTCCTACACATCGTCCATTCATGGTTTACCTGGACCCCAAAAGTATGTAAAATAATGGCCCTTATGGCTATTATTATGGGTTTAAGGCTACTATTTTACATACCTTGGGGGTTTAGGTAGTCCCTGAGGGACTTTCAGGCCGATAGACTTCACTACAGACGTAGACCTCCACCTAACCCCTATGTAACCTCAGCTTCTCAATTTTTCCACTTGCGTTTCACTTTGATGCTCCATTTTGGGGGTAATAGCCCCTATATGTTCAAAAAATACGCCCTACATAAGCCCTTTCGCATGTAGGCATCAACCCTGAACCCTAAAACCTTAAACCCTGAACCCTAAACTGTCTCATAGACTCGTCATAGACTTAGAGCCCCAGAAAAGGTGTGCAAAGTCCTGAGACCGCGCGGTGCCGAAGCTCCAAAGCACTCCTAGCCACATCCCCGAGCTGGTTTAGAGTTTAGGGTTTAGCGTTTAGAGTTTAGGGTTTAGGGTTCAGGGTTGCATGCTGGGATCTACTGGATCCCAACATCCTACGCCCTCAACCCTAACTAGATCCCAACATCCTCAAGCCTAAGCCCTGAACCCTAACTAGATCCCGACATCCAAAAACCTAAACCCTAACTAGAGCCCAACCTAAACCTAATCCCTAAATCCTAAACCCCGAGCTCTAAGCCCGCAACACGGACCCCAAAATAGACCCAACATACTACAGACCTTTTTATTGGGGCTTCAAAAAAGTCCCCAATGTTTTGAAAACACATCCCCATCAACCCCTATAATATCCCCCCAGTTTCCATTTCACTTTCCATGTTCTTCTCCAGTTGATCCTCTATTCTGGGGGTAGTATCCCTAAACAACCCCCAATTTTGAAAAACCACCCCTTGAACTCCCTGAGCCCTAACCCCTAAACCCACCCATAAGGGTGTAGGGCTTAGGGAGTGGCTGAGGATTAAGGTTTAGACTTTGGGATTCAAGGTTTAGGGGTTTAAGGGGTTTAGAGTTTAGGGCTTAAGGCTAGGCTTCAGGGTTTAAAGTTCGGCTTCTGGATTTAGAGCTTAATGCCGCAGAGTCACGGCTTGGACTTCGGGCCTGGAGAAAACTGGTTAAGTACTTTCTGTCAGTGTAGCAACCACGTAAGGCTTAAAAAAACGTGGCCATTTGATGACAAATGCAGGACCCCAAACACTTGCCTCTTGATCATCAGCCCCAAACTCAGGAGCTGCAAACTCAAAATATCTAAGCCGCTCCCCTACTCGCTGAAAGTCCGCAGAGGTCCTGGTGTGGCACGTGGAGAGCAGTAGGGCCACTAAGCACAGCCGCCATTCCCAGCCAAAGCTGCTGGAACGTAATATCATTGACACGATCTAGTTTTCGAGAAAACGTGGATGAGTTAGGGAGCCTAGGAGATATAGGGGTTCTAATTGGATTGTGTGGATCCATATTAGAGATTGCATAGGTGTCATTGCGTGGACCTTATAATATTGATACCAAGCATCCCGCATCACCCCAATTACCTTATATATATATACATATATGTACACACACACATATATAGCATACCTGGACAGTAGGGTGCTTGCAATAAACCACGGCCATGCAGGGTTTCTAGCAGCAACAGTAAGTAAGGAAGCCATCACATCTTCGGTAGCAATGGCAGTGGCAGCGGTTATGGTATTGGTTGTGGTACTCGTAGTGGTGGTGGTAGCAGCAGCGGTCGCGGTAGCAGTGGTAGCAGCAGTACGAGCAGTGAAAGGAAGAGGAGGAAGTACTGCTTGCTGTGTTTGTGCCAGTAGCTGCACTCGTGCCACCATCAGCTACGTACACGTACTTTAGTACCAGCACTCCATTCATCCGCTCCCCTGATAATCAGCTCCCCCACCCCTCTACAACAGATATTCAGAGAGGACTGTTTCGCAGGCCCCCGAAACATTTGTTTTCTGTTTGCTCACCATTTCTGGCATTATACTGGGGTGGGCATCGGGGTTGAATATTTGCCCTCAAACCTAAACAGTACGTATCGTAGTCGTCTCTATTCTCTTGTCCATTCCCCTTATGGTCCGAGAACCTGTTATATAATGTTATACATTTGTACGATAATATATTACCCAAGTCAGAAGTACCTAATTATTGAGTACTTGCAACCTCCGGGGTATAATCCCTAAACCCTAAACTGAGATTATTCCTATTTTTTGCCTGGGTCTTCCTCTCGCGGCAGTCCCCTTGCAATGAGGCGGTGTCCAGTGGCCCGTTGCATGAAGGATTACTCCAAAGGCCGAAAACCAGTCTAATAAGGGGACTGTGTTACTATTATCCAGGATTGTAGAAGGATTCTGTAGGATATTTGAGTGTAGTCTGGTAAGGGGACTGTGGTACTATTCTATAGGATTATATAAGGGTTTTGGGGGAAGTATGTAGAATGATTGTAGCCCTTGGCTGAGAACCCTGAAGCTTCGTCTCCATGCCGGAGCCAAAAGAATGCGGATGGAGAAAAGCCACCGCACTTCGGAGAGGCACTGGATGGAGGAAAGGGCTAAGGTTTACGGTTTAGGGTTGAGAATTTATGATTAGGGTTTAGGTTTCAGGATTTCGGGTTTAGGGTGCATTATGGCACCACTAAGTTCTCAATGTTCTGAGTCCCCTTATACTACTATTGAACGGTCTGGAATATCAGTACGAAGTGCTTACATTCGCAGGGTACGGGTATGTCAAACGGAGCTCATTTCTTCCATCCAGTGAATGAATGCTTGGACAGCTCCCGAGGTCACTTGCGAAATGACTTCTGCCATTGTACATCCCCAAAACATTGCTTGCCTGTGTCTGTAGTGCCTGAAATCTCAGCAACCAGGCTATCCCCTAATTGACCCTTATTTAATCTTCTGTTGGTTCTCATAACCATCCTCTACACTAAAGGAGGGGGGGATGGGGGGGGGAGAGGGGGGGAGGGGGCGGGGGACGGAAGGGAAAGAAAACGGAAAATGAACGGGAAACTGTGGCTCATAATTCTCCTAAACGCACGCGAGCAATGTCTTGATTCAGGGTACCAACCAGCAGGTTTTAGGGTTTAGGGGTTTAGGGCTCAGGCGCTCACATGCAACAGGGGGACTGGAGACCCCATGAACCCTACACCCTAAGCCGTTAGGGCCAACAGGGTCTTTTGCTAAACCCCAAACCCTCACCCCTTTTACCACAATGCAAGCGAAGCTCCATGTGGCGACCAATGGGTTGAGAGTTTTAAGGGTTTGAGGTGGGAACTTTTGGTTTTAAGGGGGTTGTGGCGCGATGATGGGGGATATGTAGGGTTAACATCGGGTCTGAAAGGATGGAGAATCGCATGGCAAAGAACATCGGGCATGAACTGGAAACTACTACTTCGTGTTTTGGTAGAATCGCGGATTTCAACATGCATACATATATATATATGTATGTATACACCCCGCAAACTACTATATCTACTTGCTATGGGCATCCCCAAGTAGATAAACAGGTTTTTGGAAGTGACCCTAAACCCTAGACCCAAAACCCTAAAGCCAGAACTCTGAAACCCTAAACCCCTAAACCCCTAAACCCTAAACCCCTAAATCCTAAACCCTAAAACCCTAAACCCTAAGGTTTGCAAGTGACCCTCCAGCTGTCCGCCTCTGGCTTTCACGTGACAACTCATGCCCCTCTGCATGATGCACGGACTAGGGTGTAGGGTTTAGAGTTTAGGCCGATAAGGTTTAGGATTTAGGTTGTAGGATTTATAAGGGTTAAGTGACCAGTAGACTGGCCACTTCCAAACCTGAGAAGTATATAAAAGTGGCCATCCAAAGAATAGGACCTCAAATGTAAACCAACTTATAGTGAGGCTTCGGGTCCAACAGCTTGAAGTTCACGTCGAAATTCTGCGCGCTGTCTTCCGAGCAGACTTGTCTAAGCCTACAGTTCTTGCGCGAAGACATGGAGGAAACCTTACTGGCAACTAGTCTATTCGAACCTTAAAGCTCCCCCCAATAATGGGGTTGATTAGGGTTATATTGGGGTTCTACTGGGGATAATGGAAAAGAAAATGGAAACTACCATAATAGGGTAAAATACATGCGGTGAAGGCCAGACAAGGTGAAACGAGTTCCTACACTCACAGCGGCTCAGAGGCAGGGGGGGAGGGCTTAACATGCAGAGCCCATATTACATCTGTATTACAGTGGCTCGCAAGCAGGGCGCTAAATCCAAAACCCAAGATGTTTGGGGGAATGTGCCATGCGCCATTCAACTTCCTTACCATTCATATGGAGGTTTTGACTGCCTGCCCTTGAGACGCATGACCCATGTGGACCCGACAGACTCCGCTTCCTGTCGCTCCCAGGACTCCAACTGACCCAAAAGAACTCCCTGAATCCCTGATGTATGTTAAACCATGGTCTTTTTGGGCGTCTTATATGGGGTTTGAGGCTATTATTTTACCGTCTTGAGGGGTTTAGCTACTTTATGTTGCAGATTATAAGCTTTGCAGCCAGAACCCTACACCCATGTGTTGTCATGCACTTGATAGGACCTAAGCCTGCAACCCGAAACCGTCATATCCGTTGCATACTCGGGGCGCAAGGCAACAAATCATGTAACAATCGAAAGACATGCGGATGAAACGCTTCTTTACATGAACCATAATCTAAACTCCTAGCATCCCCCTTAATAACCCCTATAGTTGTCCCCTATATAACCCCCTATATATCCCCCCTTTAAGGAGTTTAGACTATAGCTCTTATGGTTGGCTTAGGGTTGCCGCAGGGTTGAGGAGCTTTGTGCTCGTCTGTCTCTTGTGTCTCTCTCTACTATATACCCCCTATTTCCCCCTTTTACTACAGGGATCCTATACCCCAGGGTTTAGGGTTTAGGTTACCCCTGTTTAAACCCCTGAAACCTACAATGGAGTATAGTATCAGCCCAAGAGCGCCGAGGCATAGCAGTGACGGAAGGGGGCTGGAAAATACTGTATTACATGGTGGTTTTATGGGGGTTATGTAGGGGCAATTTTGTGGTAGTATAAGGATAATGGAAGGAAATTGGAAACTACTACATTAACTTGCATTGGGAGTCTTTTGGCTTACAGGTTTAGGTCTTGGCTTCTGTTCACTCGCTTTTGAGTTTGGGGCGTAGGGTATGTTTAATGCGAAGCCTGTGATGACGCTCCAGCCGTGGCCTGGAACCCCTAAGGAGGCTACGAAGACGATGGTCCAGTTGGACTTGGCCTAAAGGGTGGGATTCCGAGTTTGCTTGGGGGAGGCTATAAACTAACTTGGAACCTGTATGTGACAGGTTTAGAGTGTAAGGTTTGAAAAGGCTAGGGTGTAATGGACTACAAGAGTGAAAGTTCCATAAGAAGATTGTATTCCTAGTTATGCAAGCTTCTACATGACTTGCAGCCTAGGGCCTAACTAAGCCCGAAATCTAATGCCCTATCAGCCCTAAACCGCCCAGGCTTGACGGTACCGGCCGGGCTCACTTCCGACGCTTGTGAATAAGTTGAAAAAACCTCAGCTCATGCAATTTCAAATAGATGTTGGGATTTCGGAGTTTAAATCAGGACTTCGCAACGTCACCGGCACGGGCCACTTGTTGTTCTTGAGGGGGTTCCTTTACAGTAAGGCTCACTAGGGGCTAGGCAATTCGAATTTCCAAAAAACACGCATAATGGATTTGAAGCAATTCTTCGCAAATATGCCGTGTACAGCATGAACTGCAAGCACTTTAGCTTGAGCTAGGTTTCGCTTCATGGTAATCACTGCAACCACATGCTCGCAAGGCATGGCAAATGATAAAGAAACATGACTCTGCAAACCGCTCAATCTGCATCATCTTGACCAGCGTGGCTGCGATCATCATTCTGCGCTTATACTTGCTATCAATGCTGCCATCATGAACATATCCGCTTCTTCTACCAGGTCCGCTGCAAGTATTGCTGTTGCCATGGGCGTGCGACACACATCAGGGCAAAGCTTGCCGCTTCGGGATTCCAAGACTAAGCTACATTTGCTGCCACCCTGCCAAGCCACGAACCCTAAATCATGAACTGATATAGCTGATCTAGCCGGCTAGACAATGTGTCGACAATCGCTAGAGGGGATCCAACTTGCCATTCTGTCACCCAGTCTTTCAAAGTTGGGAATATTCAAGGTATCATATTTGCATCCTTGGGGATTGTACAGATTCCCTCTCAATCAGGGCTATCTAAGGATAAGTACAGCTAATTACAGGCTATCCTTGGGCGAGGGTACCATAATTGGAGGGGAAAAACTCCCACATCCTTTCCAGCCCCAATCTAAGGTTGAGACCATGGACCCCTAGAATGGGCCCCTAACCCTGGGATCCTTACATACCTAGTATATGCTCTATATGTACCCTTAAGGGTCCCTAGAATCACCCTAAAGGGCCTAAGGGCCCATATTAGAGGCCCATACTTCTAACCTTAGACCTAAACCCTAAATTGGTGCTTCCGGGGCGCCGGTCGAAAACCGACCAAGGCAGATTCGCCTTTTGGACCTGACACTTCACAAAGTGCGCGTTTAGGGTTTAGGGGCTTAGGGGTGAGGCTTTGGGGTTTCAGAGGTTTAGGGTTTAGGGGTTGGGGTTCGAACGATTCAGGGTCGTAGGGATTTACGGTTTTAGGGGTTGAGGGGTTTAGGATTATCTTGAACTTGCATTCCTTGCATTGCGTTGTTGGTGCCTGGGACTTGAAGTCCTCCAGACGGTCCTCAACATCTGCCTCGTACTTTTTGAAGAGCTCCTTCAGGGTTTGAGGGTGAGAGAAAAAGGGCTTAGGGTTTAGGGTTTAGGGTTTAGGGAAGGTTGTATGGGGAAGAGAGAGAGAGAGGGATGAAAATAAGCATTCAGGGGGCTAGGTGTTCGAAGGCGTTTAGGTGTTTCTCTTGGACGTCAGGTCAAGGAACAAGGTGGGCGCGCTCATGGAGCTTCTCAAATGACCAAAAAAATTCTGCAAGTTTCTACAAGCCTGCCCTGAAAGGTTGAATCAGTAAAGTACAACACGCCTATTCTGAGAGTGATTAGTCTCTTTACCCTAATACTTAGGGCCTCATCATCCAACGCCCTAATATTGAATGTGCCTATTGATGGGCCAGGAATATTGAGAATAGACGTGTTCAAGATTAGGTAGAGAGGGTTACATGACATAGCGACCCTCACGCATCCTGTACCGGGAAACAGAATCGATCATGGTTTTTGCATCTTCCGGGCTTTGAACCCAAAGCCCCGAATCTAGCAGATGGCTCCTATTAAAGACACCGCGCAAAACGGGAGCACACACTTTTAGCCGTCTACGCCTCATCTTTAGGCCCATATATACATGTATACAAATTTATGTATATGCGAATATATACACATATAGATATAAGCAATTCCTTTAATAATGCCCCATGATCATTACTCTTCCAAGCAAAGGCCAGAGACGGCTTTAAAAAGAGGCCAAGGGGGATTCCTGCAAAAAATGAATTGCAGTGGGTTCTTAGGCACTTTAGGGGGGGGGGGGGTCGCTATAAACAAGAATGGGGAATAGGAGGCTGGTGATCCCGTGTATTTACTCTTTTCGTGTTGTTTTCATATGGTTTGTATCAGAACGTCTGTATAAAATGATCTAACGTGAGCCGCATTAGAATGATGCCTTCATTTTCCAAGTTGTTACTTGTTTGAAGTTGTGTATATAACCCAATATAATCCAAGTAGTCTCCAATTTATTTTCCATTATCCCCATATAACCCCACTATATACCCTATAATCCCTAAATAACCCATTATAGTATGTTCTTAAAGCCAAACGGAAATCTACTTCAATCAAGGTCTTGTTTTGTTGCCTAGATCTCCATTACTTTTTAGGGCACGTTCGCTTTTCAAATTGTGAGTGCGTGTGTACTGTGTGTAAGACTAGCACCGAGAAGCAGGTCTCATTAGAATAAGAAAGTTGCTCTGTCTGATAAATCTGCCGCCATTTCGCACGTTAAGAGAACCACCCCTCTTAATGAATGTTCCGGGCAGATTTGTTATTAGGAGCAAGTGGCTATAAATATATGTAGATGCACACATACGACCATGCTTCTAACAACACCTGTTGCCATGTTGGGCTACGGAAAGAAATCACCACTGGCAAGCCCTCTCTCCTGCAGGCCGAGTTCTCGGTAGATGTCCTTGATTTTCTCCTCCTCTTCACTGCCCACCTGCGGCTTCATGAGCATCAACTTCTCTCTGTTGAGACGGGCTCGCACAACTCTGAGGGTCATTTGCAGGAAGTCTGGGGAGGCTCATGTTCGGAGAGAGCGCGAGGAAATATCTTCGTGTGGGCAGCTGGCGGATCTGTCAAGTCAGACTCATGCCTGCAGACGGAAAACATCATGTCCCATGAAGAGGCTGGTCCTAAAGCATCTCCTCTCTCAACAAGGAGAGCCATCATCTCACCAAGATCATGATGGCAAGACTTGCAGTCAGGAGACTGGGAAATCTCAACAAAGCTGTGAATAAGCCCTTCTTGATCTCAGAAATGGCAGGTCGTGCACCTCGCATTTGCCGTAGTGCTCGTCCAAGAAGGACTTTGCCTGCTTGGCGCCGATCAGTTGGCTTTCTGCATGACGCTTCATCAAAGCTTCCTGTACGCTCATCTGCTGTCATGAAGCTCACAGCCTTAAGGGTCCAAGTACCTGATAAAGTACCTGATAATCATATACTTGCCCAAAACCTGTACCATAATTACTATTACCCAAAATCCAAGTAACTGATTATTGGGTACTTGGACCCTCTGGGCAGACTAGCCCCGACAAACTCTCATATCTGATTGTCAGATTCTAGCCTCTCTACAATCTTATACAGCTGCACAGTGCTGCGGCTTGGGTGTGGAAAGCTGCTTGTGAATGCTTGTGATCCCAAGAAGGTTACGCAGGAGGCCTGAACCCTAAACCTCTAAACTTTGAACTCCTAACGGAAACACCCCTTGACAATAAAGTCTGCACAGTGAGCTCTACTAAGTGGGGGTTTCCCAAAATTGTGGGTACCATTTTGGGGGTCCCCATAATAAGGACTCTATATTGGGGTTCCCTTATTTTGGGAAACTACTAAGTCTGACGGTCAAAGAAGAAGTGAGCCTCCGGAGTGCTTTGCTCGTGGTAGGCATGCGCGAAAAGCCAGCTGCACTTCTTGTCCTCTGGAGTTGGTTTAGTGTTCAGATATAGGGTTTTATAGGGTTATGTAGGGTATTATAGGTTAATATAGGGTTATATAGGGTATTATAGGTTAATATAGGGTTATATAGGGCTATATAGGGTTATATAGGGAGGTTTGGGCTCCAGCGTTTTAGTTTGGGACTTGGGGTTCGGGCGACAAAGCAGAAGCTGGAAAAGCAGGTAGGCATGTGAGCAGCGATGGGTCAAAAACAAAGACAGGTAGACATGGGTTTTCCATAGATAGCAGGTCCGAATATAGATCCCAAAGCTATAGCCCCGATAAAGTACTCCTGATTTTTTTTGGAAGCCCGCACATGGCCTTGCTGACATGACACTTTTGCAGGGCCTCATGAGAGAAGGTTCCATACACGAGGAGCGCACGCTCTTACAGCGTCCCACAGTGACAGTTTGGCAGGCCACTTGTGCATCTGTCGGTGTGACGGGTACTTGCGGGGCTCTCTTGGAACTACCGCATTTCCTGTTTGCATGTTGCTCAGGCTAGGCATCCCTATATAGCCCTATGTATCCCTATAATTTCCCCTAAACCCTAAACACTAAAACTACATATGATGTGACCATTTACCGACGACGCCCAACGCAAACGGCAAGTTGGCTCCTGGATGTCTGTTCCAACCTCAGCTCGCACTGAACTTACTGCTGCTTAGAGAGGAGTATGGGAGTGGATCCCTAAAGTGATTCCTATAGGGTTTAGGTACCCCCCCCCCAATATAGTATATTGGCGTTATATTAGGGTTATATGTTGGAATAATATTGGGATACTGGAAATTCAAATGGAAACTAGTATTTAGGGTTAGCAGGTGAAGGGGAATCTGACCGTTCTGAGACTTTAGTTGGGGCGGTCGGTTGGAGAATCTAAACTGGCCTTAGAACCACAGAAAAAATATAATTTTTGGTTGTTACTAAGATGATAATAACCAAAAGTTCGCAACTACAGTGATCTTCTGCCATTACAGGAAGCGGTAACCTGCGACACGAGTGGCGATTCCTGACTGAGGAGAATAACATTGAGTCAACCCTGAACCCTACACCCTAAACCCTACACTCCCGGAAACTAACATGGAAACCAAAAAGGGGGCTATATGGGTTTCCATGTTAGTTTGGGAGAGTGTAAACCTTCAAGTCTCGGCATACCCAATTTCTCAACTGCCGCACCCCAGGGCTTCTTGAAGGGTTCATCACAGTACCAAAGTAGAGCTGAAGGCACCTTCATCAGGGAAGCTAACAATCCCCTAACTCTGTAACCCCCCGTAAATCCTAAACAAGAAGGGTACCCTTTTTTCCTACTGTTCTGCTTTAATAAGGAGACCCCCAAATAAAAAGGGTAAAAGTTGGGCACTACTGGGGTACCTAGAATACATCATAACATACAAATAGAGGACGTAACCCAAACAAAGGGTCCAGGTAAACCTTTAGCCCCCTTGGAATACGTTTGGGTAATTCTTTAGACAGTAGGATAGATAAACGGCACGTCTCCCAGCGCTGAATCCTGAGTGCGTTACTTTGCCAAGCTCCTGAAATCATGGCTTCAGGGTTTTAGGGCTTAGGGTTCAGGGTTTTAGGGTTCAGGATATGGATTTGGGGCTTCCGCTTTGGCTGCAGCGCCAGGTTTCAGGCTGAAGTATTGCCAGGCTTCGGGGGAAGCAATGGCCCTAAACCCTAAACCCTAAAACTTTGGGCTTTGGCCCGAGAGGCCTGTCTAACGTCTCCCTTTGTTGGCAAGGTCGTGTAGCGATGATGGTCCGTATGCGAGGCTTTCACTGATCATGTATAATGTAATATTTGAATTATATTGGGGCTGTATGAGGACAGTGGAAAAGAACATGGAAATTACTATCATGGGTTAAATAGGGAATATAATATGTGGTACATGAGGAGCTTACCATGATTACGCTGATCATGTATAAGACTGAAAGAGAGAAGTAGCAGCTGCTGTGATATGCTTGTGGTGCTACACCTGTCCGGTACGGCGTATGTAGCAAAGACTGCAAGTAGCGACAGTGCTAGGAATAGTAGACAAAAACTGTTGAAGTGCAGGAAGAGTACGCGCAATTAGTGCTTGCATCAGCGGCAGCCACATGGCCGGATTCGGACCCTCTTACAGAGGATCTATATGGACACCATCGCATCAAACCCTACGCATTAGGCCCTAGATCCGAAAGTTTGAGCAGCCCAAGCCCACAGAAGGGTAGTTTCCAACATTAGGGTCCCCTTGGTTGTAGCTTATATTACGGCACCTAATTTTAGGGGTACCAAAATGGGACTCTAATTTTGGGAAACCCCAAAACGCTATAAACCCCTGTATAACCACAGGTTCCATTTAATTGTCCATTTTCTTTTTTAAGTGATTCTCCATTACTGGGTGATTTTTTGGGGACTACTCAAAAAGCCATATATAACCTCTATATAACATTATGTATCCCTAATTACGGGAAAATACACAAAAGCATCCCTAAACCCTAGGCCCTATAAACCCTAAACCCTAAGCCCTGTTTTCTTTTTTAAGTGATTCTCCATTACTGGGTGATTTTTTGGGGACTACTCAAAAAGCCATATATAACCCCTATATAACATTATGTATTCCTAATTACGGGAAAATACACAAAAGCATCCCTAAACCCTAGGCCCTATAAACCCTAAACCCTAAGCCCTGAAACCTAAACCCTAAGCCCTAAACCCTAAACATCCCTAAACCTTAGACCCTAGACCATAATCCCTAAACTGATTCTCACGGTCTCGCGGCAGTCCTCAGGGCTTGCGAAGGCATCCAAATAATCATCCTGGGCCTCCCAAGTTTCGCCCTGGACCCTAAACCCTTTAGGGTTTAGGGTTTAGAGTTTAGGGTTTAGGGTTTTAGGGTTTTAGGGTTTAAGGTTTAGTTTAGGATTTGGAATTTAGGGTCTAGGGTTTAGAGTTTAGGGTTTAGGGTGGCAGGTTGAACCTAGCAAGACTACATTGTTGTTGTAAGTAGGCCCAAGGGGAGGATATAATCCTGCTCTATATGCCTGGCTATAGTACCCCCACATGAACTATAGTCTAAACTCCTAGTATCCCCCTTAAGAACCCCTGCAGTAGTCCCCCATATATTCCCCTATATACACCCTTTAAGGAGTTTCGACTATGGCTCAAATGAAATACTATCCTCAAGGTGAACCTGGGGGTGTGGGTGGATACAATGGGCCTCCTCTAAGCTTCGTGTAAAATGCACCTCATACAATCAAGTTTAAGAGGCTATGGCAGATACGGCTTGCCTTGCCCAAGCCCATCAATAACCCTAAGGATATACTTGCCAAAAAACCTGCATCAAAATCACTATTACCCAAGACCCAAGTACCTATTTATTGGGTACAGGGACCCTCTGGGTAAGAAACACATGGACCTTCCCACTTCCTTTGGCCAGGAAGACTTGTTAGCACCCAAAACTGGAGGAACCTTCAATCAGCCGCCATGGCGTGGTCCACTGTGCCATTCATGAAGCTGAGGCAAGCTGAAGTCCCATCCTGCCTGAAAGTAGATGCCCATCAACCTCGGAGTCTGACTCTATGAGGTGTGTCAGCCATGTGTTTTGGGGCCTCATGTACTGACAATGGGAACACCAGGGAGAGCTTTAAAGCAATAAGAAGTGTAGTGAAGTTCAGCAGGTGTCGGCTATACCTCATATGCCGTGTGGAGCAAGCTGGCTTCTGAAAACATGTCTCTTAAAAATGCAAGCTGTCCCAACAACACATACATGATCCATGAAATGTCGGCCAGGAAGCAGAAGCGCTTCCCTCGCAGTGTCGAAGGCCTTCTTGTCCCTGACGCCTGTGACCTGCAATCAAAGGGGCGTGGTTCTACTACTGCGACGACTAGGACAGTCCAAGCAAAGAAAGGTAATCAATAAAGCACGAAGAAACAAAAGCGACAACCACAAATCAATCATAAAGCATATACTTATACGTTAACCTTCTATGGCCCTTTTAGAGTGAGCCTCATTGAGCTCTGTTCCTCCCTCTGAATCCATGCTTCACCTGCTTGAGCGCCGTAAGCCTGGACCCTAAAATACTTGAACAAGCATGATTGCTGCTTCATGCTTTCTACATTTACTCCCGAAATAAAGGGGGTCTCAGAGGAACGTCGTCCTGAAGCTTTCAAAAGCCAGTTTCCCAACCCTACCATAGCAGCATTATAATTTGCATCGAAAAAAAGTTAGGTAGGTATTCCGCGCTAACGCCCCTGCCAGTTAAACCAAATTTCGTTTATCACGCAATGATTTCACAGTATAAACCACATCATCGATTTCACGTCCAAATTGTGCGACAGGTGCATCAATTCCAGCATATCACGCGCTTCAAGCGAAAAGAAACACGTCGTCTGTCGTGAAAAATGACACGTCAATGACACTTGAAGTTGCAACGTGACGTGTGAACGCATAACACGCCGTGAAATGCCTACCTTCCCAAAAACCTAGATACGGGAATGGTCCAAGTCCTACATATCGTAGAATCTGGCCCCAAAGGGCCAGGATAAAAACCATAAGTCAGTCTAAAGTATATACCACATAGATACTTGGATCTTTAGGCACACAACCCTCAATCCGGGGCCCCGGTTCACCAGCATCGCCAGTGCCACAGGTAGGTAGAAGGAGTAGAAGGCGGTCTTGTACTTGACTATGAGCTCCCAGCGCTTGTAAGTGAAGTCAGCCAGACCCAAGTTCTTGCACTGAAGATCAAGAAGCTGCCCACATTCAGTCTGGAAAGTTGTCTCCATGAAAAGGTCAACCAGGTCCATGTAATATGGCTCTGTCCAGAAGTGTCGCTTCAAGACCCTGAAGACTAGCATTTCCAAGAGGAAGGCGTCGTTGATTGCTATCTCGTCGACCCCCTCCTTCTTGTACCAACAAACTTGGCCACGGCGCGTCTCGGAGCTGTCCATGAAGTCATCCGCGACCAGGAGCCAGGCCTGTAGCCATTCGATGCACCACCCGAGCACTGCAAGCTTCTTGAGGTCATCGTCCGTCGGCTCCCGGCCTTGTGACTTCATGATCACCTTGCCGCTCTCCACAACCATCAAGCCTCGGTTCATCTTTCCGCCCTTGACGTTGTACTCCAGCATATCTACGATCCACTTCTGTTCCATCTGTGGCAGCTCGTGCGTTGAAGGCAAGGACTCTGTGCACTCGCGAATCAAACACTCACAAACGGAAGTAAACGACTTCACGGCATCTTTTTCGTTGTACTTGGGGTAGCCCTCTCTGATGTTCCTCTCGGGCAACTTGGCTTTCCAGTCAGTTGCTGGGTATCGATGCAGCTCAGGCTGCTTCGGGCCTGAATTGTCCCCAATAAAGCTCAAGGCAATCAACGTGGCAAGGCTTACCACAAGGCTGGTAAACGCATTTGTTGGAAGGGTGGCGAGCCAGTTGTAGTTCGCGGCCAGAACTGCCAGGCAGCAAGTGGTAGAGGCTAGTCGCAGTAAAACAGGAACATTCGCCATCCGGCCCAGCTGCAACTAATGAACCACCAAGGGCGGCCCCCTCCCGTCCTGTGCTGAAGCCAGAACAGGCAAAGGACTCCATGACTCCGATAAACGTTATTTTGTTCTTTTTGTTGTTGCTATTACCATTACTAGTGTTCCTGTCATCCTGGTACAAGTATTCATGCCATTGGATTTAACAACTGCAAAACTCTGATGTCTACAGTCCAAGATGGACACGCAAGCCCAATCCACGCACCGCTTCGCGCCTGTCTTGGAGCTCTTGTGTGACTGCTCGGAGCCCTGCGTCAGGCGCTCACTTCAAAGTCGAACTGCGGGCACTTGCGAATTCATCAGAGGATGTTGTCCGCATCAACCCCTTGTGCCAGATAGGCCTGTAAGGATTCCTCTCGCGAACCTCCACTGTGAGCTGACGCAGCTGGGCCTGAAACAGTCAGGCGTGCACTGGTGAGAGACAAGATACGAACATCTGAGAGCCGTGCTGCCCTCAGTGTTTTGGCTCTTGCCTGACTTATGATGACTCCGTGGCGGCAGAGGGGTCGGAAAAGATCCCATGTGGCACATACTGTTCCAACCACAAGCTTCAAGCTGAATTTCCAAGTCCTAGAATTTCGCCAGCAGCAAACGGACAGACGCAAGCTGATCTGTAAGCGATGCGCCCTTCTTTCGCCGACCTGGCTTTCGACTATACTTTCCACACCCCCACCCGACAGCTGGTAGACCAAACACTTAAGCACAAAGTGTCTGCAGCAAAGAAGCCCATGTCGTCTCGGCTTTCTTCAGGCATTCGGCCTCTGCGCTCCTCCTGGCTGAAGGCCATGGCAGCGCATGTAAGATGATGGGATATATACATATATAGAGGGGTTATATTGGGGTTATATAAGGGGTTATCAAAGGATAATGAAAAAATCATGTAAACTACTATATGTTTCGAAGCACGCTTTTAGCTCCCAGTGAGCCTTCTCTTGCTTCTTGAGCATCTGGATGTGATCCGCCATGTGTTGGTTGTCAGCTATCATGAACTCAACGGAATCACGGAATGCCTGGCATCGGGGGCTGCATGCTGCAGGATATTGGTGGAACACACGATATGAGCCGAATTCCCAAAGCCTCGAAAGCCATGGGAATGTATGGGTTCTCGATGCGCTTTTCCGTATTGTTCTCCATGAAGAGCCGCCTGTCAAGACAGGGCCACCTTGCTTTTCAAACCAGCGGCCAGATGTCTGGGATGCCCACATGATGATGTTGCCATTGTCCCGGGTCTCGACATTCTCGGCCTCGGCGCATGACAGCTTTGGATGTGAGCCTCCACTGGGCCACTGGGCGCAGCGCAAAAGTCGTGACAATGCTTTTCAGAACCAGCAGTGCATTGAGAGAGGACTGCTGGTTCTTGGAGAAATTTTCATCCACAGCCTGAAACGTCCACTTCAGCGCGTGACCGATGAGAAGGAGACCCCTGGCTCCTGGATCAACTTTTCCACGAACTGCATGTTGATCCGCATGTTGCTGTTGGCGAAGACAGACCTAAGAACAATTCTGGGCATGCTAAACTCGGGCATAGGTGCCGCAACTCTTGAAAGGTGCACCTCAAGGAGGAAGCAAGACTTTTTAACAGGTATCTAGTGTCATGCCTTCAACCCCCTGAAAAACAGCGCAGCCCGGCAGGCCATTGAGCCCAGCACACAAGCATCTGCGAAACTGGGACTTGCTCGGCCAGTGCAATGCACGACACCAAGAACTCAAAGACCTGGGGATCCGAGTATGGTTCACATGAACGGGACGGCTGCGGCGCGTGTAGGTTTCAATACCTGGGATTCGAGCTTCCTTCTTGACAAAAAGACCACGATAATGCGGCTCGCACTCGCAAAAGGACTTCAAAAACTCAACCTTCGACCGGTTCTGCTTGGGTGTTTGTACGCATTGAGTGCTCAAGCATCACAGCTTCAGGAAAGGCAGGAGCGGTTGCGTGGAATGCGGTGTAGGCCAGAGAGTCCTGTGAAGGCTGCCGGGATGCTAGCTGGCAATATGAACCTAGCATACAGGCGAATACCTTCCTTCCTTCCCTCCCCGAATGACAGATTCCCTAATATACACTCCTATATACTGTAGCCCTTCATATACGGACGCCTAAATGGACCCCTAATTTTTGGAAATCTCCCCACCTCCTCTGCGTTTGAGTCGTAGAGCAGGCTGTTTCGGAGTCGGTCTGATGCTTTCAGAAGCTGAAGAACCCGAAGTGCCACCAGCTCGACCTCTTCTGTTTAGGGTTTAGGGTTTAGGGTTGTACCCACTGGGGTAATATTAGGGTTATATTGGGGTTATAATGGAAAAGAAAATGGAAACTATAGGGATTATAGGGTACATATTGGGGTGTATATGGTGATTATATGAGGGGTTTCCGTGGGGCGTAGAGGGGATTACATGCAGTTTAGGAATATTATCCAAATGATGGAGGATCAAATGGGAGAGAACATGGAAATGATGTGTAATGTGGGAGTTTTTCGTAGTGGATGATAGGGATTAGGGCTTCCAAAAATTGAGGCTGCCCTTTAGGTCCTGATATTACTGACTACACGTAGCATGCTGGTGTCTACACCAAGGTCTCCCCATTTCTGAAACAACCACATGCTGCTCAAAACTGCAAAGCTGATGAATGCCTCCTTGACTACTATTATTACGATTATTACTATTCTTACTATTGCTGCTATTTTTATCATTATTACTACTGTTACTATTGATGCTATTATTACCATTCTTTCTATTTTTCCTATATTTACTATTATTACCATTGCTACCATTATTAGCAGGCCTTCTTGTAGTGAATCAGATGACCATCGCCTTGCTCTGCCACAGCCTCAAGTCACCTATAATCTAAACTCCTAGTATCCCGCTTAATAACCCCTATAGTAGTCCCCTATAGAGTCCCCTTGAGTCCCGTATACAAGCTCCTTTAAGGAGTTCAGACTGTAGCTCAAGTTCTGTGTGGTAAGCACAAGTCTTGACCTGACACCGATGGATGGATGCAGATTTGCATCCAAGCTGCCCCGAAATGCCTGAAGAGCTTGATGAGCTGGTTCTTGGGACCTGGAACATCACAAAAAACACATATCCCCCCTACGTAATCCCTATCTATCCCATTACAACAATGGTAGTTTCCATGTTCTTTTCCATCATCCCCATATAACCCCTATATAACCCATATAGTATATTAGTAGTTTCCATGTTCTTTTCCACCATCCCCATATACCGCCCTATAGAATCCCCTTACCCGTCCCCACCAGAGCAACCCCCGCCTAGCAGAGGCAGGTGTGGTGTCAGCTTCAGCCTCCAAGCCATGGAAGATGGGATGGCGATGTCAACTCATTAAGTGTACCATAGGGTTTAGGATCTCGAAGTTTAGGGTTTAGGGATAATAGATATTTGGGTTATATAGGGATAATGGAAAAGAAAATGGAGACTACTATAGTATACTGGGGTATATATTGGGATATTTAACTCGCTAAGTGTAGCAACAGGGATATCGGGGTCTATATTATAGGGGATATATTGGGATAATGGAAAAATGGAAACTGCTTTTTTTATGGGACCTTTTCTCCAAGCCCGAAGGTTAGGGTGCAGGGTTTAGGGCTTAGGGGTTGTTATAGGGATAATGGAAAATCAAATAGAAACTACGGTAATATAGTGGGCAATCTAGGGGTAATGGAAAATAAAATGAAAACTACTATGGGGGCCGGCCGCTTGCCTGCAAGTTCTAAGAAGGCGCGGCCTGATCGTAATTTGGCGATCGTACTCCGGAGAGAAGTTCTGAGGATCTTCCGCGTTGTAACAGATGAAGAGCCTGAAGAATGCAACTGGCTCCTTGTCATAATCTGTGTGGCAAGGAAGGTTGCTTGAATCAGTGGCTGGCTTGAATGCACCGTGGCAGAACTTCGCGTCAAGCTCGGTGATCACCTGCGAAGGACTTCGCTACGGCCAAGCCTCATTGCGAAGCCTGCAGCAGGCATGTAAAGATCATGTGAAGGATGGCCTGCTGGGTCTCCTCTTCCATGTTGTCATCGCGGGGGGCTTCTTTCCAGTCCTGAGTTTGAAGTGTTTTCTACATTCTTCATTATCCTGCACAAGCCATGTTGCCTACTCTCAGGTGTAGACTGTGGCCACCTTGCGATAATGAGAGCCTGTCTTGTCGGTGTAGAACGACATCCAGGCCTGCTGCAATCTGCGCACTCTCCCGACATTTGACAACAAGCCCTGCTCAACCTCCGTTCAGGAAGCAACCGTGGATTCAATGCCATTCAGCACCACCAAGATGACTCTGGTGCCTTCTGCTGCGCCAGGTGATGGCTGCGCCTGAGATCTTGTTGGTGATGCCCTTCAGCTTGTGGCTAAGGTCACAAGCTAGGGGTCCGGCCAGATCTGGGCACCATCGATGAACATGCCCGTGAGCGTGACCTCATTGCTTTAATCTTCTGTTTTGAGTTCAAGCAATACAAGCAAGCGCAACCCGAGGAGACTGCATTTATGCACCAGATGCTGACACGGCCTTGGCAGTGGAAGCACCCTGTAACTAAATGAGAAACTCCAGGTCTCAGGGGCGGCAGCGTGAGTCCACTTGAAAATGTCTGGAGAACGCTTTTATCTTCTCGAGTTTCGCAAGCTGCTCATCCTTCCAAGTCAGGAACGGGCCGGCGTTTCAATGCCGTTTCGTTGCCTGCTATTACCTTGCCTTGAGCTGCACCGCAAACGCCGAGTTCCATCCTCGGCTACACTCGGGCTTAGCGAACAAGCTCATCTTGGTCATTCAGATGAAGTCAGAGGAAGCTGAGATGCCGTCCCTCATAGATGCAATCTTCCTTGAAAGCTTTGCCTGCCTCATCAGACTTCACGCGGGTGTACCATTGGTCCTGCAACAGCTCTGACGGATCACTGAGGCCCCCAAAGTCATGCGAGGCGTGCGGTTCATGCACAAATGTTGTTGCTTTCCCTTGTCCTTGCCAACTTGATAGGTCAGGTGCAACACCGTTGTGTCCTTGCTTTGGCTGCACATGGATGCGGCTAGGGCACATGCATGTCACCGGAGCTTTGCACTCAGGCGCGCACGGGCTCTGCATGATCTTTGTACAGGGACTGCCACTCTTCTTGGATGGTATCCTTCGCAGTCCATGTTTGACCAGTTTTGGCCGCACTTGGCCGCACAAGCTCATGTTCAAATTAGACTTAGACCCGACAAGCCCTTTGCAGTCAGGTGAGTCTACACAGCATCGAGTTTGCAGGGCTGTTTCAAGGGCCGATCACCCCGGCAATTGTATTTCAGGCTCACTGGCCATGGGCACGTTCAGTTCCTGCTCAGTCCAACTGCAGTCAATTTCAATGCACCCCTCACTTCTCTGCACGGTCGATGAGGTTGTGACAGCCCACATGTTCTACTCTACTCTACTCCCAATCTGAGATTCAAGAGCCCTCAGTGGCCTTTGGCAGCACAAGCCAAAAAGTCACAGCACATGCGCAAACTTCTTTGCCTCTCGCTTGACGAGCAGCCCCTTTCCACGGCGAGGTCGCCCGACATTGACTCGGACCACCTGAGGAGTAAGGTTGGAGGGGTGAGCTTTGAAGGCCTTGAAAAAACATGGCCCAAGCCTGCCCCATGCCATTTAAGATGATGCACGGCACCATTCCCTCCTTACTAGGAGAAGGTTCAAAGAAGCCCGCAGTACAAGAAGTGTCCAGACTCTTAGAATCCGGCATCAACTTCACGTCGAATTGCCCCCACTCGGAACCTGGGCTTAAGACTCTCTGCTGGGTTCGGTGCTCGGTCGCTGCAGTCCGCGCCCGTCAACCACGATGAACATAGCTCGCTTCGCCTAATTAGGGCTCTGCTGGTTCACCAATGCTGAAGAGAAGGTCCTCGGGCCTCATCCGTGTAGTCAATCTCAACGCCCACGGTGCTGCCCTTCCTGGGTGCAGCTTTGGCAGATGAAAGACAAGGCAGGTGCTCAACCGGAGGCCCCGACTTGAACCCGCCGAATTTGTCTTCGGTTCGATGTCCGCCTTGTGGCAGCTGGAAGACAAGACTCACTATGTAGGATTCAACATTCGTGCAGTCCATTGTGCGGCCACGTCACTAATGTAAAGGTGGCCAAACTCGTCACAGCCAAAGAACCCCTGGAAGCATGACCAAGCAGAATTTCAACACATATGCTGCTTCATGCGTTATTCATGATGCCCTGGCTGTCGCCAACATGACTTCAATGTAGCTGCAAGATGTTCATGGCTTTTTTTGTCCCACCACGCCTTTGTGGCTCCAAGCTTCCGATGCGGGAAGGGCTGTACTTGCACCCAAAGCTAACTCGCCACGCAAAGCTCGAAACGCAGGGCAACCTTCAGCCCCTCAAATCGAGGCCAACAACACAGAAACGGGCATCATTTGTACAGTCACTGCCAGGGGGACTCCTCCCTGGCTGAACTCGCCCGGCAGAGTCCATGTGTACAGCGGAAACTAGACTGCTTCTGCCCACAGGCATAGCACCACTCACAATGGCACCTGCATCGCATCATGTTGCCTTAGCAGTCTGCGATCTGGCATGATCTAGCCACGCTCCGAAGTGTCGGACCTGTTCAGCAAGATCCCGTGAAACAGGGCAGCTTGGAATTGTCGGAAAGCGCACGGGACACACCCATGCCTGTCCCTTCCCATCTGAACTTTGAAGACACAAACAGCTGCCCGATGTATATACCAGCGCCATGCCCTTCCATCTTCTTGCGGCACACCTACACCCTCAACCTGCAATGAACTAGGCCCAGCAAAATCACCAAAGCAGCCTAGTTGCAACCACCAATGTGTTGCGTCAGTACGCCACATCCAGGACACGGCTTGGGACCTTGGACTGGCTTACTCAGGGGGCCGATGGATCGATGGGTGATTCTTCCTACCTAAGCGTTCTCTGTTTCTCTCCTGCTTGCTATCCTCATCTGATCACGAGCACTCGCAGGTAGCCTCTGACTTCATACTGTCTCAAAGAAGGAGAGGTTGCTGTCCCCCTCACCTTCTCTTGGTAGGTTTGCTCAGTTGCTCACCGCTGGAATCACTTCCCAACCATTGCAGGCTGAAATGGTACGCCCTGAACGTGTAGCTTCTCCACAACGACACCCTGAAAGCTCAAGCACTGTCCCGTATAAGTTCCCTTATTATCTTATCATCCTAGGTTCTGGCATCCCAGACACCACCGGCAGACTCATCATCCAAGCGAGATGCACGTCGCCTTTGCTCCTTCCAGCATTGGCCAACTGTTCCCCCGCAACCACTCAAGGTCCATGCTGAATTCTACCAGCACCATGCGCATTCTTGCGGAGGCTTTGTTCTGATTTCGAGAACATTGCAGCTGCAGCGGCGCACTCGGGAAGAACTGTCACCGCAAGAGTTTACGCCAAAAAACTGGTCAAACATGACCACCACCACCGCCGCCGCCCTGGCTCTATATCTACTGCTGTCAGGATCCCGCCGCTGCCCGCTGCTGCTGCTGCTGCTGCTGCTGCTGCTGCTGCTGCTGCTGCTGCTGCTGGCCTTCTTCAGCACCTCTCTGACCATTGTTGAGGTGACGCTTACTTACTTCATACTAATCCCTCTGTATTTGGTTCGTTCTTCGGGTCATTTATGTTGTCTAGGGCATGGGTTGCCTGCACCCATTGCTGGCGCAGGGAACCACGCTGGTAAACCATAATTGTCCATAATTTCCGACGCTGCGTCTAAGTTGAAACCATACACCCTGCCATCATTCAACCCCGTACTCCAAACCACCTCCAAGCCTAAATGACGAGCCTGTGAAGGAACGAGAAGCCCTCGCGCCTCCCGGCGCCGCCCCTCACGTTCCATTTCTTCACGCTGGAGGATGTCGTCACCTAGGTCTTCTGGGTCTTTTGGAAAGGCTCGGGTTTACCTTGAAAGTCTGCACGAAGCGGTCCAAGGGCTCAGCAAGCAGAACCCGAAAACATGACCCCCAAATACAGATTTGAATCTCATCTGTCGAGATATGTGGGATATGGTTTGCTTCTGAGATGCATCGATGTCCGCCTGCAGGCCAAAAGACTCCGCACCTTCTCAGCTTTTGTCAGGGTGCTGCTTGGGTGTGTTGACATGACGATGGAGGGCAAGAAAGCTTTCCTCGTATGCAGCACCCAGAACATCCGAGAACTATAAGAGAAATATGAGAAGGAAGTCAAACGCACAACCACTTCAACCGTGCTTCTACGAAACTTTTGTGCGATCCTGATGCTCCCCAGGCTTCAATGCTTCCTACTTGTTGCTTGCCTGCTTGCCTTTTGCGCTGCCCTTATACCGGAGCCGTAACTGGGAAGCACTGGGTTCGTGATGCGACGATGTTACGAACATTGTTGGTTTCCTTGTTGGGCTCTGTGTGAGTTGGCAAAGGCGAAGAAAAAGCGCTGATCGGTGAGCCAGCTAAGACTGAAACACAAACATGTGTAGGACCTCAAGCCCCATAGCCATGCATATGACTTCCCAGGAAGCTCCCACTATCATTAGATGAGAACAAACACGCGCCTCTTGCAATGGAGTCCTGAGATTGCCAGAACTCTTGAAAGAAATGCGTATGCTTGCTGGATCGGCAGCGACAGAATTTGACAGCCAATAACCTTTAAACCTCACAGGTTCAAGTCTCGTTCTGCGCCCAGCAACAAATGTTTACGATATAATATCAGTGGGAACCCATGAAATATCCTTCTTGGTTCTTGCGATGGGTTCACCCCGCAATTCAATCCAAGCATCTCTGACACCCTGGGCATTCAACAGATGATGGGGAGGCCAGTGACCGGTCAATCCCATCTTTGAGCACTTCAGCACAGTCCTCGTTGGTGCACAGGATTCCCTGGCAACTTGCCGCTTGAAACCTGCTCATTTTTTCGCACTCCACCCACGCCCGCAAGGACCTTGGCAGGCAGAAACTGAACCACATCCATTGGCTCGTCGTTGATTGACTTGTCTCAACAAATGCTCAAAGCAACAATCTTGCTTATCCAAGCGACTCGCAAGCCACGACCCTATCCAAATCGAACAAGTCATGATGTGCTGGAGGAAGTGAGAATGGGCAACGCCCTGGCAAATGCTTCACTGCCTGCTGAAGGCAGGTACGGCAAATTGTGTGCGGGCAACATGAGAGCTCGATCCTTGGATGGATGTTCGCATAGAGAGCTTCGAAACACACTTCACAGGTCCATCTCTGCAGTTCCAACTGCACCTGGACACTGCAAACGCTGTCGATGACAGTTTCGTCTTCATCCATCAGGCAGATGCCAGAATCACAATTCTCTGTTGTTCCCGTTGAAGCGATCTCATCAGAACATATCTCCCCCTTCTTCCTCTTCCGATCAAGCCATCTTCCATGCTCACACGAATCCAGATTTGACCACATGGCTTCGCAAGGATGATGCGGCAACAAAGCGGGCAAATGTTCCATCTGAGACGCTGCGTTGCAGGTGTCAACTCCACAACGAACAACTCCACCAGTTGACATGCTGCACGTGGGTTGACCACGTCATGTATACGTTGTATATCTTAATTGAATGCCTAGATGTGCATTGCAAACACCACACCCAGTCAACCCTACAACCACTCTTCCTTCTTTTTCTAGTCTCCCGATATCCAGCAACGGCAATGCTCTCTGAGAGCCAGCATTCAAATGAGAAATGGTGAGGACTCATTTTCTGCAGAAAGCCTAGTAGCACGCCCATCTGCATGTCAACACATAACTTGCTGAAATGCTGGACTGAATGCGACTACGCCTACCACAAGTGCCCCTACAGGAACTAGTCACTGATATTAGTTTCACTGTCCACCATAGGAGCCCTCCTCCCTTCTTTCCTCGGCTCCTCACCTCACCTTCCCTGCTCCTCCTCCCCCCTTCCCCCCTGCTTTCTCACGGGCAATGGCACTCCAAAGCCGGGCAAGTGGATTCAAATTCTATGCACGATGCCTCGGCCGCTTGAGCCCGTCTGTCGCCTGTCAGTCTGTTGTCCTGCGAGAAGTAGTTCGCATAGCAAGCACGGAGCTCAGCGCTGGCAAAGCGCCTTACACATGCCTCATACATTCACAGCAATCCTCTCCCACATACTTGGAGGAGATAGCGCCCACATAGATTGGCGCAAGCAGAGCATCCTCGCCCTGGCAACAAGATGGCTGCGTACCAAGTCCCATCTGGACCCAAGATTGCTCTGACTGCAAAGCCATGCTGGGCAAGCCTCGTTGTCGTCTTCTTCGCCCGTCTTACACACAGACTTGATGTAAAAGTCGACATTGACGACCTGCGCAGCAACCCTGTACCAGCACTCCCTCGAGCTTGTGCATACTTTTCGTTACAAGTATCACCTTGCCATCAATCAGCGCCATGCTGGACTGAGACAGGCGAACGACAACGCCACTTGCCTGAAAACAACAGTCAGGAGCAGGCATGTGCAATTCTCTGGGGAAGCTGTTGCTACCTGATGCTTGTCCGTGTACTCAATGGTGCGGGAGTCTTGAGGCTGCTTCTCAACAGTCTTGCGATCACCCAAATCCTTGGCGCCAAGTTCAGCAACTTGTAAGTCTTTGTTAAAAATTCCTCACACACACGCGACGTCGACGCATGAGGCCGTAGCATCCTCACTCCACTCAATGCTGTCAGCAAAGCCCACCGTGTAGACCTCCATGTTGGAGTCTCTGACGTGGTCCATCACATCCTGCCGGATGCAGGTTTGCTTCATTCCTGAGATTAGAATGGCACAGTCTGGCCTCAAACTCCTTACCAACTTTGTGAACCAAGTCCAGCTGTCGGTTGGCTTCCTGTACCTGCACCAAGCAAAGGCTTGAACAAATCTGTTAGACATGTGGCGCCCCATGAGACGGCCGAGCTCACCCATGGCTCCAAGGCTTCGAATTTCGGTTCGTCACCGACCTATTGCCACAGACCCACGAACTTTTCCGGGCATGAAGCTACTTAATCATCGAGGGCATGGCATACAAGAGTTGCAGCCGCTGGATTGTCTCCAGAAAGTCCTGCCCCAGCATGGTTTCAAGACATTGTGAGGACATGTCAAAAGAGCTGCACAGCATGCTGCCAAGGCAGCCTTCCGGCGTCTACATAGGCGAGACAGCAGCATGACCTCAAGAATCTCGAGCCCGTGGAGCAGAAACGAGCCAAAGCATGGTGGTGGAGAAACATCTTTCCAGGCTGCGTGCTGCCGCGATGGCCAACGCGGAGTCATTCATGGCCATGAAATCCAGAAGCACTTGAACGAATGACGCCAGCGCCTGTCTCTGCACATGTCTGTCGCACCCAAGGACCACAAAAAGCAGATGTTTGTCCAAGGGTTATATTACGGTTATGTATATGGAAGGATATTACCCTTTCATGATGGAAAGTCAAATGAAAAAGAACATGGAAAATGAATTGGAAACTGGGGAACATATAGGGGTAATATACACTGCAAGGACAGCCGCGTGAAGACATAAAACTGCAGCCGGTCCTGTCTGCAGGCCCGGTCACCTGAATCTGGTGGCTGCCAGGGGAGCGCCACCTTGACTGCAGCAAAAGACACTCTAAATAAGTGGGAGTTAGTAGGGAATAAGGGAGTACAATATAGAGGTTATAGGGGTTACACAGGGATTATATTGCCTTATTCCCTACTAAGAACCAGTATGCTGATTGTTATCCCTAATTTGCATTTGTTGAGATCATGGCTGGAAAGGCACAACAGATCTAATAGTAACTTCCGGTGGCAGACGCAACCTGCAAATGCCTTCCTGAGGCTGGCCAGCAGGCAGACGCAACTCACGACCAAACCCTAGAACCCAGGGCCTCCCAGGCCGGGGCCAACCGGAGGGGGCCTTGCAGAGGGGGGCGGGCTATCAGGATCTCCCGGATCATCAACGTGTCTCATCTCTTCGACACGGTCGGCTGCAGCTCGTTCAAGTCAGCGTTGTTTTCTCGCACCGCCTTTCCGCCAAGCTTCACCCGAGTTGAGTTGCGAACCTCTTTTGGAGCGCAGAGCTTGCCTTCGCTTACGCTTCTCGATTATTTGGGTCCCTCAACTGTCTGTGGAGATGACAGGATCTCTTTTACCCCTGTAAAACTTTTCGCAAGTGTTGCATGTCCTGGGCATGCTAAACGAAGGACAACGCTGCCGAGCAGCATTGGCCAAGTGGAAAGCTCAGGCGCAGACTTGCGCCAAATCTGACACTACGACCACATAGCTTGGCACCTTGCAGCGCCACCGTCAAGAGTGTCTCGGATCTGAGCTCGTCTGGCATGTTGCAACGGCTACGCTGCCTGGCAACATGTGCAGGATTCTCGTCCCGCCTCTTCAATGGCCTCTACTGTGATCGGCTTGCCACGATCTACCTCTCAGACAGTTCAGCTGGTAGGTACTCGCTGAACGGAAACGACTGCAAGCGGTGGCCAGCAGCAACGGTCCCCATCCTCGGGGCTGCTCTGCATGTGTGGAGGGCGATGAATGCCAAGAGCCATGTCTTTGACCTTGCATGGATTCAGGCTTCGATATTTGAAAAGCAATGGGCTGCATCACTCAAATTGCCCTTGAGTTCCAGTGCATGATTTCTTGGTAAGTCCATACTTCCCTCTATGGAGGCACCCACGCACCTCGCCCATCCTGTGCACTTGACAGGATACTCCTCTACAGATGTTGATACTCTCCCTGAGCAGTACAATATGACTCATGTCAAACAAAACGGTCCAGACACACCGATGGGGGATGCTTTTCAGTGATGGAACGAGCGGGCGCGTGGTCGGCCACGTCGTCTCATTCAAGTAATTGAACTCCGCTCCGCTCCAAGGTCCAGGCAGAGAGAGGCAGGAATTCGCGGAAGGTCTCCCTGGCTCACTTGTCATTGACCACTCTTCATAGCGCATTCCAATCGTGGCAGATCCACATAAACAACGTGACGTGGGTGTTCACGCAAAGCGAGCAGCACATGTTCAGCAGGCGACAGATGTCTTTCAGGGCCTGGGCTTCATTGCCCTCGACTTTCGAAGGAAATGTATGACATCATCAAGTCTGCTTTCAAAGTATCAGTATCATGTAATGTCATAACAGAACATACAATAAAATTGGAAATTCGCCTCTTTTTCCATTCACTGGACTCTTTGAGGCGCCCGCTGCCAGGTACAAGTCCGTACCAAGGCTCTTGTGCACCTGGCATCCCACAACCTACGGATACCGCTACTAGACAGCAGGTGGGTGCTAACAGTTTGTCCAAATTTTGGTGGGGCCCGGATGATGATGAGAATGTAAATGCTCGCGCTTCTAATCAAAGATCTTTCTTGGGCAGCCAGAATTTGGGCGCGTAAGGGATAACACAACAGTATGATAACACGTTCGATGCAGAGTTTCCCTGACAGGCCCTGCTGCCAATGTATGCCAAGGTGCTTGAAGCAGCCGGTGCATGGCGCTGAAGAGTTCGGTCACCCATCGAATCTGATAGCTCTGTATGCTGCCATCGTCCTGCCCATTTTGCTTGCTTTGACTTTGACCTTTCATTGCAAATCATGCTGCCCTGCATGACGCTTCTGCTGGCATGTGCTTCTTCGTTACGCTTTCGAAATCATCCCAGCAGTCCCCATCATCATTGTTAACCTGGAGCCCCCGGTCCAAACGTTCTTGCCTCAAGGCATTCATAAGATTGCGTTCAGATTGCACAAAACTTGCATGCTCCTGCCTCTGTTGCCGCCGTTGTTCAGCTTCCATGCGGAAGCGCTCAAAGTACCCCAAACCTTTTCAATGCCCAAATCACCTACAAAAGGGACATTGAAATCACAGCGACAAGCCTATGAGCTTCGACAACAGCATGCTCAGCACCTTGGGATAATGTGATTCTTCTATGAAAGGTGTCTGAAGCATCAGTTTCGGTGGAGCCCAGCCCCGCACGCTGACCAAATGCCCCATGCAGTCTGAGAAGTCTGTCCGCGGTGGTGGCCTTGGACGGCCCGTTGAAAGGGACCCATGTCATGCTGACAGCGTGGGTTGCTCTTTTGCTCTTGCTAGGCAAGCCCATGCAGCTCAACAAGTAATGGGGTTATAAAGGGATTATATATAGGGGATATATTGGGATAATGGAAAATACAATGGAAACTATTATAGTATATCGGGGCAATATAGAGTTACTCCGCAATTAGTGTGAGACCCAGGCAGCCCGGGACTCGCCATGTCTCTGCAGAGCTCTGCCAGTGAGGCGAACTGCCACGAGCACATGTGGCCTCAGCAAACATGTCCAATCCTCTCCACACAACAGTGCCATTATGGTCATCGTATATTATAGTAGAATTATCATATAAATATATCATACTAGATCCTCTCTTCGCAAGAGTATAACAATAGCAATAATGATAATACTAGTAATAATAGAAAAAGTGGCAAAACTCGCAACTTTGTCAAAGCCCAATGGGTGCGTGGCAGAGCCTTTGCAAGTCAGTGGGCCTCAGTTGCGCAACACGGCAAGGACAAATGGCATCTCTGTCGCCAATGGAAGCAAAGGAGGTGCCAGGCGTCCAACGTCAGGGGTGCCGACCCGCCCCCTGGAAGCTCCTCGAACGCGCTGTCCTGAGGCTTTCCAGCTGTATGTAACTTCAGTTGCCCTTGCTATGCAATCAGGTCTCTTCGTGTTGTGGCTCTACTTCTTGTTGCTGTTGGGGCTGTAGGGCCCTCACATCATCGTCTGCCCGCGTGCCATCCAGGTACACCTGCAAGGTTATGGGGCGCGGCTGCACGCAAAAAAGTGGTTGAAGGCTTTGGCCTGCGTGATCACAGAGCTGCGGACGGACTCGTCAGCAAAGGGTGGTTGGCCTGAATTTCTAGCGCTGTCGATCCCTCTGCACGACCAGCTTCTGCACCAATAGTGTAATAATTTGAAATAATACAGCAAGAAATAACCATAAGCATAACAAAAATCATGACCATCATAAGGATAAGTATACATAAGCCTACATCTTCCGTCGTCCGTCATCTCTCAGAAGCACAGAGGATCTCTGAGGTCTGCTCCCAGGAAGGCATGTAGAAGCAAGGCTGTGTGGGAGGAGAGCCTGGCAAGATACAGGAAGCACAGCAAGCCGCTGCCATTGTCGCGAGGGACATTTGGGGGTTTTTAGCAAATTATCAGCTTCTTCCGAAAAATAAGACTATAGTATATTAGGGTATATGAGCTATAGTCTGAACTTCTAGTATCCCCTTAAGTAACCCCTATAATACACCCCTATATAACCCCCTGAAAGGAGTTTAGACTATAGTGCATGTGAGTGGTCCCCCCTAATTTATGGAAACTCCCATTTCCCTAAACCTTAAACTCTAAACCCTAAACCTAGAATCATGTCAGCAGCACGCTGCCAGGTCGCTCAAGTCTGCGGCATCACGGCTCTCGTTGATCTGGCCTAATGATAGGAGCTCACCGCTTGGCTGGGTTGCTATTAAGGAACTTCAATTAAGTAACCATCATATATACGTAGCGCTTTTTTGGGTGGTTGAACCTAGTAAGATAATATTCCTTATATAAAATACTATACCCCAAAAGGAGGATATAATCTTACTCTATATTGGGTACCATAGTATTCTTATTCACGGACATCAGTCGGTCATGCGAATCAAGCGCTGAGCACTTTGGCTCGTCCAGTAACTAATCTAGAATAAAGTTATAGGCGGGAGATAATGGCCGCCAACTGGTCGATGATGGCTTGGCAAGCTGCGAGCTGCTGATGCAGGACAGATTTGGGCAGCAGCTCCGCAGCAGTGCAAGTTCTGTGAATCTTATCTGGTACTTGCACAAAATAATTGGGTAGAGCAGAATGCGCATATGGGAATATCCTCATCCAGGATACTTCGGGCAAGTGTGGAAGACCTCGGCAGTTGGATGCTTCAATATGCATCCCAAGTGCGCGTCTTACAGAAACGAAATACTTATGATGACATATGAATGCCTCTTGGCGGACTTGGAGGGGGAAATCATGTTTTTGATTTCAGGTGCCTCTGCGGCTTGCCAAAACTCAATTGTTTTGGCAGTCACAGATGGAACAGTCCTGCTGGGGATGACTTGAAATGCAATTTTTTTTCCCAGGCCAGAAGTGTGGTTTTTCTCCTGCATCTGCCGACCCAGAGCGGGCTAATAAAATCGCTTCTAAGGAAGGTGTCAGCTGGCTCAGGGAAGAGGGCGTTAAATTGAGGGACATCTAAAAGGTGATGTTTATACTGCATATTTTTGCGAATAGCCGTTTGGGTTTGTAGCTCAAGAAATTGCACGCACAGGCTTCTTAGATCCCAGGAGAAGGTAGGGTAAAAGGTCTGAGGAAAGGGTCTGGCAGGGGGCATGCGAGGACACCAATGAATTTTGCCATTTTGTTCAAAATGAAGAGACTCGAAATCGGGAATTTCAGGCCAGGCATCGCGAAGCAAGGCGATGAACAGATTCCTGAATTTCCAAATGACAGTGCCTAGGTTGGGGCATCTGTGAACAAAGGATGAAAGTTTACCTCCCTTCTACAAAAAAATAAGGAAAGCTATGGTCCAGTTGTGGCAGCTGATCGCGCCTTGGAAGGACTGTAAGGACCATTTATTCTAGAACGAAAAGTATGTTATAGTCACGTTGTGTTCCCCCCCACTTATGAAAAGCTCAAGTGGAGTTAGGAGGCCTCCATGCGAGATCAATCCAAGTTGATCTGGGAGGAAACTGAGTAGGCGGTTAAACGAGCGGTGCATATCTTTCGACTGCCTGAATCGAGGGGGAGGGCTGAGGCAATCTATCACTAATTTCCCGCTCGACTTCGATGCCATGGGATTCATTAGTGATAGATTGGACGAAGTCTCCGTTTCTACGAAACACCATCCATGTCTCACATAGGCGCGCAACGTCCTGCTGGACGCTGGACCAATGTTTTCTGATGTGCGCTGGGAGCGCTGTAGTGGCAACAAGACAGTTCTGTGCACATGCAGGCCAAAAAGGCCAGGTGCGCGTGAGAGCGTTCCAGTCTTCCCGGATAAACGGAAATCTCGGGCAGTGAAATGCGATATGAGTAACGTCTGCATCTTCACACCCACAGAAGGGGCAGGCGGGCGTGGCAATAATGTCTTGTTTGTGCAGACGATGTGGAGAGGCATGAGCATTGGACAGAAGACGCATGAGAGCCGTTCTGCCGTATGCTTGCGGATGCATTTTGCGGAACAAAGCGGTAGTGGCGGGAATGTCTGCATGAGTCGTTCCATCCCACTTCTCGTGTTTGTTTTGAAGGCGCTCGGCGAACACATACTGTATCTGTTCCCTGATAAAGTGTTGAAATTTCAGCTTATTGGGAGCGAGTAGGCTGATAGTGGCGCCATTTTTCCTAGATCACAGACTTAAAGTTTCAAGGTAGAAGTCACAATTGAGCCAATCAATTGGGTACCATAGTATCCCCAAATAAAATACTGCTCAAATGGGTATATAGTAAACTAATTAACAGGGTTTCAAGTTGCTTAAATTCCTTAACAGCAACCCAGTTGGGGTGTGCGTTTGCATGGAGCTGGCCTTGTTGACGGCGTCGCTCTGCCAGATGCGAGGGACAGAAAACCAACCCCGCATTGCGCAGGACCTGCACATCTCCAATGTAATGATGATAATAACAGTAATAATGGGAATTGCAATGGTAATAATAAAAAACAACCATAACATGAATTCAACAGGGAAGTCTGTCAAGTTCAACGAAGCTCTGCAAATCCAGTGCTCCAGGCACACGGAGGCAAAGTATCCGGTCCAAATCCGAGTGCCTCTCGCTGGATGAGCTGGCCACGGACAACACTCGGCGGAATCACACCCTAACAAAGGTTTCACCATCACACAAATAAATCAACCTCCCGGCTATCATGGCTGTCCTGAAGCAGCTGCGAGTTGTCCATGTTGCGATCTGCCGTGAGGTGGGCCAACAAATTCACCAGAGCCTGAGTGACATGTGAAGGCGGCTCCCCTCAAGGTGCTGCTTGGGCAATAGGTTCAGGAGTTGGCGACTCATTGAGGATCCGACAAAGTAAAGAAATCTGCATGGCTGGATCATCTGGTTGGGCTGAAGGAACTCTAAATCCTCAAATACAACAAATTCGAGGGCATTGGGCCAAACAGAGCATGGAAGGCCCAAGCATCACGGAAGTACCCACGCCCTTCGTAGCGAGGTGGCTGCGCCCGCTGCTGCATCCACAAGACTCGCCTGTCATGCCAGACACTTCCATGCGAGACCTTGAAGGGCACCTTCCAACCCTCAAGCAGTAGGCAAACGTGCCAGTGGTTCGGCACCATGTTCCTCACTTGTTGCGCCAAGTCCTCCTCATCTTCAGTTTCAGGCGCTTGAACCTATCGGGGAGATTCGCTCCAGCCGCCGCTGCCGGGGACACAGCCTGGCCTGCTCCAAAGCATTCTCAAAGTTGTCAAAGAAGATGGAAGTGCCGAGCTTCAACAAAGTGAACTCATCCTGATAGCCAAAATGGAAAAGAGGCCCACTTGCAACTGTTTCATGTAGACAGCTTCAGGTGCTCTGGGAAAATCTTCCAGGGTTCGCATTGCATGTGCCGGCCTTTTGGCTCATGAGTTGCTGCAGGCCCTTGCCACTGCCGACGAAACCTGATTTTCTTTCGATCTCAGCCTGGCACAGATCTCCCTTGGCACGAGAGGAAAAGAGAAGGATGGAGTGGCGGCACCCGAGCTTGCATGTGATCGTCCACAGTGATCCGGGTCTTTGCCTAGGGAAATTCGCAAATTTCTGTGCAAAACAAGGCGTCCGCAGACTCAACGCATCTGCTGGCTCAGCAGCGAGCCCAGACGTTGTCCCAGCACTCTGGCGCAGGACGTCGTCGGATGCTCAAAGCCTGCAGGTCAAAGGCAAGGTTCCTTTGAGGAGCCCTAGGCGGCCTAGCTGCACACACGCACTGCGCAATGGCCTCGCTGGTCTGTATCAGCTCCTGGGTGATGAAGTCCTGGCAGGCATGCCGTGAATACCGTCCTGTCCCACGCCCTCAAGACCGGGCCAAAATCCGTGTCCTGAATCTCGTTGATGGCACTGCCATCCGGGCCTGCAGTTTACAAGAGCTCTTTCCAAAGCCGTCCGAAATTGGGACTCAAGCCGTGAGCATGCCAAGCTCGCAACCAATGCACAGGTCTGTCAGAAGCTCCAGAATGCGCTGGACAAACTTCACCCAATAGTATGGATCCCTTGGAAAGTGTCCGCAATGAACTTGACGCGTCTTAAGACAGTCTGAATTTGCAAGCGCCAGGCTTCTGCAAGCTGTCCTTGTTCTGAGCAAACTCTTTGTATTCTTCCTCGCTCACGACCGTCTTCCTGCCATGAAGCAGCAGTTTCCAGAGGATGGCCTTCCCTCTGAACCAGCAATTCAAACCAGGGATTGTTCCCACTTCCAGCCGCAAGCGTTACACTTTGCATGCTAGTAGCGTTGCAGGACCAGCATACCTCGCATTGTCTGTAACTAACATCTGCAAAGCCTCTGATATTGCCTGCTTGCGTGAAGTCTGCTGTGCAGGCCGAATGATGGAGTTCAGAAAAGTTGTCAACCACTTCTCGGGCAATTTCACGTGTAGCACATTCGTTAAGTTTGCAGCCATGGTTGGAAAGCTGGTACAGCATGCGGGCGGCCACATTTTTGTCACTTGCTACATTCCCAGACAGCTTCTCTTGATGCCGCACAAGGACATAGGACCAGCACACCACATCACAGAGCTTCGCTGACGCTGCCTGCGTGTGAACAGCTTCCACAGCACGTCCACTATCACCCTGATTCCTCCCAGGTTCTCCTGGCACACACATCTCACGGTAGCAAAACCCAAGCCATGTGAAATTTGACCGGAGGCCTCTGCTTGTATGAACGATGCCCGATAATATGAATTAGACTGCAAAATCCCTTCGCTTCAGCATCATTCTCCCCAGACTTCTTTGAATGCTCGATATGAACTGACAACCGGATGGGCCGCAAAATCATGTTTGCCCGAGCTTGCGCAATCATTGTCATTGAGAAACTGCACTCGCGAACAAGACGAGCAAAACCAGCATCCTCTAACTCATTCACAGCAACCCCCGGCAATCAACTTGTTTTCTCATCCTTGGAACTGTACCCAATTATGTTGCTGTCAAATTGGCGGTTGTGCCCAGATTCTCTGAGTGCCTTTTGAGCTATACAAAAAAAGAAGTTGGCATTAGGGCATGTAGGAGCGGCATCTCTTCTGTGTGTCACATGCCGCAGCCAAATCGTATCGGCCAGGGTGTGCACAACTGTAGGCTCTGGGCTAACAACATCTGACCACATCACAGTCTCGTCTCGAGACAGGCTGACATATCACATGTAAGGGCCAGTCGAAGCCCAAGAAGATCCCGGAACAGAGGCATGAGGCAAATGCATAACGTCATTCATTCATGGCCACAGTATCATCTACAGAAGGCACGAAAGCTTTCACTGAATCTGCAGGCTGTCAGGAAGTGGAGCTATGCATGTCCTCTGCGGTCCCAGTGGTGCACTTCTTTCGAAATTGCTCCAAGACTTGCTGGAACCTCGATCCAGCTTTACATGCAAGACTCCTTCTTGCCCCTTGCTGAGGCTGCGACTGTCCCAGCTTGATCATGGAATCTGCCTCCTCCGTGGAGTCGGCAGGCTCTGGCCGCGCCTTCAAGTCATTTCTTTCATCTACAGTCTTCTGCCGAAGCAATCAACTCCAAGGACTGAACGAAGGCCATGGTGAGGAGGTACAAAGTGTGAGCCTCACCGAACAGGATGCTTGAATCACAGTCCACGCCAGGCTGCGCAGGTTCAGGGTCCAGCTGAGAGGGTGCTCAGAAGATCTGTGGTGGTCGCGACCTGCGGCAACGGATTGCTTTTCACAATTGCGAGGCTCACGATGTGAGATATGCAACGTATAGAAGATAGTCTACTTGGGCACGCAACCTGGCAGCATGGCACCAACTCGGGCACCAGGTCCCTGGAAAGGAAGACGTCCTGCCAGTGTTCGATGGATTTTGGAAGCATCTGTTGCTGAACCGGCGGCCACGTTCGTGCTGTTCGCCCGAAATTTACCCTGGTGTCCGGCATCATGATGGCACGGCGCGCCGCTTCTCGGCGCTCAGGAGTGTTCACCTGCAGGCCAGCAAGGAACTGGGCCTCTTCTGTAACAGGTGTCATCGTCTGTCGTCTTGGATTGGCAGCCAGTGCGAGCAGCAGCATGCAGCTGCCATTTTTCAGCTTTTGCAACCCTTCAGCTGGCAGGCCTCATAAGGTGAAATTGTCAGAAGACCAGCGTTCGCCGCACTGTTTGTTTTGAAGGGCATGAGCCTCCCAGGTAAGAAGCTTAGCTTGACACGACCTGTGCTGGTCTCTGACTGAGGTCCAAGCAAAGGCAGGAATGACTCCAACTGAATTCTCACCTCAAGAAGGCATGCATCGCAGGACCAGAGCTTGGGGCGATCCTGGACATGTCGCCATTCAGCCGAGACGCGAAGTCCTCGTCTAGAAGTGGAGGAGCAGTCTGGCACGAGCAAGTGTGCGCAGACTTTGTTCTGGCCGTGCCTGAGAACTGGTCATCCCGGCCTGGTTGTTTGCTGCTCGAGCAACCTCAGCCCAAGATAGCCGTCAATTGCTAGCTTTACTGTAGGCAATAAAGACTTTTCCAAGCAGCCGCTTAAGAAGTGCTCAAACAGGTCATCCCACCAAATTATGAATCCGTTAGCTTGATCAGGTGAAGAGAAACAAAGGGAGCTATGAAACTGGAAAACCGTGGCAAACAAGTATGGCTGCAGCATACAGCACCATCACAGCTAAGCGCAGAGCATTGTTTGAGGTAGCAGCTGAGACTGCTTGCGAGACCTCCGTGCCCTTTATGCTGCCGGCAATAGACTCCTCGCAGCAGTGAAACTAGCAACTGTTGATATCGTGATATCTAACAGCATTGAATTTGGCGCAGGAATCGCAGAAACTCTCCCTGGGTCCACGGCCGGCCGGCTTCGAGCAGAAGTTGCTGCACGTGGGGAAGAGCCATTTAAGCCTTGTGGCTGTTGTTTTGCATACGGACATCAACATGCGAGCCTGCCTTCTAAATCCCTACCGTGACTTGCATGCTGCAAAAAAGCACAAAGGTCTCTCGCCTCCCAGCTTTTGAGGTGCAGGCTTTGGTTCCCCGCAGACGATGTGGCACCCGGAGCGTTGCCAAGCGGCGTACCTTCCGACGGGTCGTTAACATTCCAAGCCATCATCCCCCTGCACAGATCTTCGGGAGAAGCAGCTCAGCAAGACCGGGATGCAAAATAAAACAGTGGATCCAAACACTGCCTTCTCCCAAGGACGAGGTGGTCAAGGTGAAGTGACTTGCACCAATGATGTTTTGGTCCTGCCATCCAATGGTGATACAGTACCTTGCAAACGTCGGAACAAGAATGATCTATGGCAGTCTCCTGTACTTGATACTCATAGTGCGGCTTGGAGATTTCGAGCCTGGAGACAATGTCCGTCAGACATGGAGCGCAAAAACCATCTGGCATCCGCAGGTGCTTCTTAACAAGTGGAAATTGGGTATGCTATTGCTATAGCACATGCGCGCTGAAACATGAGTTTGTCCGAGACCGAGTTACAGGCGCACGGGGTCTTGCGGGCTTGGCACTTTTGGCGAGACCATAGAAGACCTTGGTTTTTGGGCTGCTTGTTGTAAAGGCCATGCAGCTTGGCTTGAGGCCTGCAGGTGCGCGGTTGCCCTTGTGTCACCGGCAGCCTGTGCTTGGGGCTGATGTGCCCAAGGTGACAAAAAAAACCTGAACCACGGTTGGCCTTCTCCCTGGCTGCCGCATCTGTGAGCCCTCCAGCTTCCTTCAGCCCGGAAGTGCTGGCTATTTTCCGAAGCTCCAGTAGCAGAGACTCCAACATGCACAGGTTACAATCAAAAAAGGGCGACCGACTGAGCTATCACAGAAATCAACACATGGAGTCCTCGAGGCTCTCTTCCGGCTTGGAGCTGACACGCTTGCTGCGGTCTTCCTCCTGTGCTGACAGCTTTGCTACAAGCACGTACTGCAAATCCCATGTCAGGCACCTCGATTTCCATGATGAACGACAGGAATGCCCAGCCTGAGATGTGACAGGCAGCGTAAGGATGTTTGACACAGGATTTATGTACCAGCGAACAAGCGCGCCACCCTTCTGCTCCTTGAGCTCCTTCATATCCTGCGTAGTGCTGTGGCTGTTAGCGTTGCTCTTCATCTGACTTGCCGGCATCTCTCCTTCAAAGGCCTTGGAGGTGTGTCTGCACCTCCCTTGTCCGTCCAGTTCCAGACGCGGCGGCGTCTTTGCATGTTTGCGTTCCTGTGGCCATGCAGGAATTTCTGAAACCTAGTGCCCCCGCCAGAAGGACAACAGCTCAACAAGAAGATACAAGAAAGGAGCACATTTCAGAGAAGCATGAATGTCAACGCTCATTGCCACTTCAACTTGCAATCAACAAGACTGGTCCTCAGCTCACGCACTTCTTCGTATCGCAGGCGCAGGTGGTCGTCCTGCTGCCAAAATTGTTGGTTCCACGTTTTCATGGTACAGTACCATCCCCTGCCTGCTGTTTCCGAACAATGCGGAAGGATGCATCTATGGGAAGGACATCCAGCCCCTCTTCCACCATCCTCAGCGTCAGAGGCATAGGCTTAGGCTCCAAGGCATCACTAGGCAACTGAGCCCTTCACCGCTTCAGATCCAGAGTGGATTCTGAAGAGCTGTGACCTGCAACTGGGCTGCTGACTCCGTAACTGGTGTACTGTCTGCACTTGAGCAAAGTGTCACATGCCCCAAGTTCGGGCTGCTGCAATCCCATTCGATTCGAATTTGGGTGGAGATGCCCTTGTCCATGCGGGACCACACCGAGAATGAGAAGGCCTTCGGCTGGAGATCGATCTTCAAAAGCCAGCACGGGCACAGAGATGGGACGGCCAAGGGGCCCTTTCAGTCCGGGAGGGCAGGAAGAAATGCTCTCGCTTCTCGTCAGCTTCAGGCCTGGCTGTGAAACCATGAAACCATGAGCGTCCTTTCCACTCCGCTCCCTGCCCGGCCCTGAGTTCTTCAAGTAAGTGAGGATACGGTAGTCGTGATTCAGCTCTTTGATGTCCTTCAAGCAAGCATCAAAAATGCCCACGCGTGCGAGCAGTTAACGTGGAGTGGAGTTCGTCCTGTTTCTTGGAGTTCCTCCTTGGCAAGACCGGGCCATACGGATGCAACGCCTGGGCGATGGATAGTAGAAACATGAGCAAAGCTGCTTGGGAACAGTTGTCAAGGCCGCGGCGGTGTACATTACCTCGAGCACCTCATGTGCGTCATGACTCCAGTTAGAAACCGTACTGTGCAGGTTCAATGCATGCAAGAAGTCCACAGCGTCGTAATGTGCCATGCACAGATTGCAGGCCCCAGCTCACCAAGTCGTTGCAAGAGTTTCACTTGCCAGTTGGCCAGGGCCCACACTCTGGATCTCATCTTTCTGTTGCAGTTCATGGTGATTGCTCGTAGAGACTCAACCTCAAAGCGGTGTCTGAAGATCGCAGAATGCAAGTGAACTGCATGCTCCTGGGGCTCGAGCCATGAGGGTGATGTCAGGATGCAAATCAGCCAGGAGGGACTGGCCGGAAACTTGCTGGAAAACATGAAGGAGTGAACAGGCGCAGACAGCAAGACAGTGCGTGGATGGTTTGAAGCATTTTGAAGCGTTTCACCCTCTCTCCTTTCTTCAGCATATTTTAGTATAGCACTCACACGCCATTACAAGTCCCTTTGCACAAAAGGCCCGTAGCTTTCCTGGTCATTGATGCCAATGTCGACTTCCACATTCCGAAGCATGTCCTCAACAGACATGGATGAGCTTGCGTTGGGCATCAAGCACGGGAGATCGAGAGCCCCACATACAAGTCGCGCAAGCCGTCGCCCTCATCAAATGCCAGCATCTGGATCAGCGGAATGCAATTGGTTGTGGCGAACCTGCACAAGAAAGTGCAAGCGATGGATCATCTCGCTCAAACGCTACCATCAATTTGAGACATCAAGCCAGCCCTGAGCCAGATGCTGGTCTTGCATGAGGTTGGACAGACACTGGCAGCAGTTCGAAATCGAACCTTCACAACGCTCAGGGTGTGCTGAGTTTCGAGGAAGGTGCTCTGCGAAAGCTCAGCGTGTGCTTAGTCCTCTCAGCATCTGGCCACAAATCTCTCGGAAGAGCCGGGTGCTCGCAGTGTAGGGGAGCAGCCGGTAGACTGCGAATGCAGATGCATTTTCTGTAAAATACCCAGCTAGGCAGGAGGGCCTGACTTGTAGAGCGTGTTGGTCTGCGGATTTGTGCAGAAGCCCGGGATGTCATAATTGAAATTGGCTTTGGAGTTGGCAAACCTGCACTAGCTTCCAGCAGCAGCTCTGTGATTTGCTGTAGTGTTTCCTGAGCTATGCCTTGGCAGGAAGTCTCGAATGACACTCAGGATGCGCATCATCTTTGGCACTACCTACAGCGATGGAAAGCTTTGGAGGCACATGTTTGCAGAGGTCGGTGGCTTGTTGTGGCCTCCAATTGGATAAGCTGTGAATGCTCCTCCGGGCTGGTGGTGCAGCAGATGTACTTCAAGACGGAAGCCGCACCTCAGCGACTTAAATGCTCCAGACATTGGCCCTTGGCACATACTGACAGCACAATCGCTGCTAAGGGCGTAGCTGAAGCACAGGTTCAAGTCAAAGAAGAGCTCCTAAACGCAAGATGTTACAGCGCACGGAAACACCCTCTGCAAGCACGCAGTCCCCGGTGTCACGCGCATCTTCTTGCCCCACAGCCTTGTAGCAGACTTCAGTCTCCAGGACTCAGCTTCCATCTGCGACTGGGTTTCCAGCTTCCAAGCTTGAATCCATGGGCCGCAAAACTTGGTGCATCGTGCTGGCCTTATTTGTGCTTCGTTGGTTCTCTGCTAGCATATTTCATTATCCTTAGGTCCTGGCCCCATGCTTGTCCTTACCACTTCCCGTGCCCTTGCTCATGACCTCACGCAGGTCATGATGCAAACCCGATCAGAAGTCCTCGAAACTTGTTTGCAACAGCCGAGTGACCCCTTGTGTGAAGGTGTCAGTGGAGATGATGGAAAATCGCATCCCTGCGAAGGCAGGCAGAACCCCATCCGGACGAATCAGCATTTTGATCTTCTGCGCAACCCAGCCTTGTCGGATGATTGCGAAAATCTTTGACTTCTGCTCCTTGCTCGTGTCGGGTCTGGACAGCAACCTTGACGCAAGTGCAATTGGATCCACTCGGAACTGCTTGTTCAACACGGTATCAGAAAGCTGTGTGCATTCAACTGCAGCTTTCAAAAGTAATAGAACCGCTTACACTGTCAAAAACTAAAAGTGTGCAGCAGCAGCTGCTGCTGCATGATGCTTTCAAGAACATCCACAACCCGAGGTGAACACTCCAGCAGGGGCCGCACGATCCGCACGGAAGCCTTGTCAAGTGCTCAAAGATGTTGGAAGTCTTTCTCAAGTGGCCAGCTACTTTTCGTGTCCAGAACGAATTGCCTTCAGGCCATCCTCTGCGATGCGGGAGTCCGGCTTGAGATACTTCCAGAGGATATCTGCCTGAAGGCTTCATGCAGCATGCAGATCATGCAGTTGAAATACTTACATCATCCAAGCAGAGCCAAGCGGCAAAGGCGATGAGCGATCCTCGGCTCAAGAGGCAGGCAGAGTAACGTCGAAATTAAACCATTGCCTTTCTCAAAAGCTCTAGGCAAGCTTCGCTCGGCAGACTCCGGCTGTTGAAACGTCTGCTCCATGCCTCGTGAAGCACAGTCTGGGAGAAATCATAAGCGTGCCAATGGATAAGGGCCCGGCTCATGAGCGTTTTGTCTGTGCTGCCTGATTTGGGGATGTACGATCACAAAACATTGCATAGACCCGAGCTTCGACAAAGAACTCCTGAGTGAGGCGCTCTTCGAGAAGAGGCCAATGTTCTTGGGCATTGTCAGAAGCTCCAAGATCGCCTGCATGGCAGTGATGGAGATCAGGATGTACGGAATGTATGGAGTAATAGGCGCACCTCACAGATGGCTTGTGCTGTGTAGGAGTCCAAGGAATCCATCAGCTCCTCAGCAAAGGCTGCTGGTACATGCGAGCATGTTTGGTGTAGTACGGCTCAGATGCGGAAGTTTGCTACCACTTCAAAGCACTGTGAACGATTGTGAAGCGAGCCCTCGCGCAGCCGGGCAACAATGAGTCGCTGTCTGGCGTCAGACATTCGCGACAAACTGGCCTCATGGACTCTGCAGGGTCAGAGCATGCAGTCACATCGACAGCACAATACGCTGTCGTGCATCAAAGCGTAGCTGGCCTTTGTCATAGCAACCAAACACAGCGCAAAGAATCGCTGGATGGGTCGCAGCCTGAGGGGTTCCATGCTTCTGCTAAGATGCCTCTACCTTGGAAAACACGAATGAATCAACTCTGTGGGCCACACTTCTCAGCAACACGTCCATAGGAACTTGAGCCGCGCAAGGCCGCAGCAGCAGCTGCCTATCAAGGCCACAACTTCTCGCAGCGTCACACAGCAAGTGGAAAGTGTTTTAAGCGGGAGCTGTTCGGGAAAGTCACCTCAGCGTTGTCGTCCTTGGAGGCATCGATGTCCTGCTCGTCGGAGGCTGGACCCAAGCACTGCGATAGACTTTCCACAGTCCTGTCCGCCGTTGACCACAGAACCTAGCACATGAAAAATCAAGATGCATACCACATGTTTCACCAAATTGCTGACAATAACACGGAGCATCAACTCTGGGCGGAGCCGTCTCCAATGCCCTCAAGAGTCTTCCCTGCCATCCGGGCAGCACGGGCCCAGCCTACCGGGAACAAAAGACAGGATGTCCATTGCTGCTCAGCACATCAAAAACATCTGAGCTCCCAACGCAAAACATCCTGTTGGTACAAGACGGTCTTGGAAGGGTCTTGCCTTGTCGGACAGCAACATACTCTGACCGGTGGCAGATGGAAGAGCTATGGATGATTGGGCCAGCAGCTGTAGGATTACCATCTCTTCAGGAAGTTCAGCAAGAGCACCTGCAACATCCACGGAGAGAACGCATTGAAATCTCCGCTGCGCGCGAGCACTGATGGGCTTGAGTTTTGCTCACTTGTGTCAAGGTCAGTTGTATTTTCCATGAATAGGAGACCCCAATATAGAGCCCAAAATACTAGTCCTTTATCATGGGGACCCAAAATGGACTCCCAATTTCCGGAAACCCCCAAGGGAGCTCAGACATCGAGGAGTACACTTGACTGGCTTGCCTTCTCCACCTTCGTCATTTCCACCCTCTGCTCCAGCATCCTGATGGGTTTAGGATTTAGGGATCTTCTTGAGATTCCTATAGGAGGATGTCCAGAAATGAGGTTCTCCAATATAATATAGAACCCAATAAACCATGACTATAAGATACTGTAAACCTCTTTACAAAGGAGGCCCTAACTTTTGGAAGCCCTATACCCTAAAAGCCCCTACTTAATCCCTGAAAATCCCCTATCATCCCTGTGTTCATTCCTTGTTCATTTACTTGGCCTTTTGGTTTTCCATTATTCAGGCCTTTGTCGGCACATGTTTCAAGTGTCTGCTCCTGCTCTCCCTTGGCTTGTGCCAGCTCTTGTAGCAGCTCCTCTTCAATGTCCTCGACCTGTTTGGTTCAGGGTCTTGGAAATTTAAGGTTCACAAAGCGTCCAGTGCTCCCAGGATTGCAGGTGATTTTTGCACCAGGCCTGCTTGAAGATGAACTCTGCCACCTGCGCATTGGCGCAGCGGCCATCAGTTGGAGCAAATGTGTCCAGGACTCTGGCGGTCTGGCTCCGGTTGGGAATGATGGCAAAGGCAGCAGTGCCTGATCATGCCCCTTGAACAGTCTAGACTTGTGAGTGCAACTCTACCAGGCGAAGCTCTTTGGAGCGGTAGTATGCCACTAAGCCGAGCTTCAATTGAGCTTCACCTTCTGCTCTGTCATGTCCTGGCAGTCCGTGTGCGCGAGTCCTCTAAGCCCTGCGGAATGGTGGTAACTATTATTATTACTATATTACTCTTATTACTGTTATTACTATTATGGTTACTACTAACTACTATAACTATTACGTTTTTAGTACAGAACCCTAAACCCTAAACCCTCTTTGAATACTATTTTTAATATTTGTCAATCACTGCGAGCCTTCATGACCATGTTGGTGCAGAGGAGCTTCAGGACCACACGCGGCGGCTCGTCCTGAAGCCTGCGTGCTAGGCATCGAACACATGGCCTACTATAATGGGGTCTTAGGGTTTAGGGTTGTTTATGTGGGGCTATGGAAAAAATCATGTGGACCCAGAATCCCAGCTGGAATGAGCTCAATCTCACCATGGACAGCCCTTCTTCTAATAACCACAAGTGTAACATACTATTATATACTACAGTGTACTGTAGTATACTCAAATCTACTGTAAGAGACTATAGTACATTACAATATACTACCATCATCTGCAAGTCCTCCTTCTACTCCTGATCTGCCAAGGCCAGAGGCCTGTGGCCGGCGTCCGGATCTAAGGCCCCTCACTAGCTGGGATTCATTCTCACCCCCCCTTAAAAACCTAGCCTCCTCCCGGAACTTAACTCATCCCTCCGAAATTCAACGGAACAGGTTATTCCATGTTTCATACTTTTTGTGATTTTGAAGATTTAGCCTGGGGGTTTCCAAGGTCCCACCACGGCCATGGATCGTTGATTGCACCCTCCCTTCACCCACCCGTCTTGTCCGACGCCTCTTCTCATCTTCTCACCCCTAGGCTCTGTTCCTCTGGCTTGATCGGATCCCTTGACCGCATTGCGTGAAGCCAAGAAGTAATGAACAAGCAGACAGATGATGTGGATTGACACATGCCGCCAAAAGAGCTTCGGCAACACTTGCGATACCGATACTGATTCAGCCGCATGCCTCTCCCTCGACACCAGGCTGAATGTAGCAAGTCATCTGCCTTCAGTCTTGCCTCCCTCCTCCCATCCTCGACCCCCAGGCGGCACTCGCGCTAGCGAGATAATTGTGCCATTACTTGGACTTACTAAGTGGGGTGGTAAGGAAGTGATCCCCGCACCCCACTTTTGCAAAGTTGTCCTATAGCCATGCTTCCCTCTTGAGGGGATGCTGTCAAGTTGCAGCTCTGCATCCTCTTGCTCCACAAACGGTTGGATGGCGCGCCCGCCCATGAATTGCACCTGTACGGCTGCATCAGGCACCAGATTGGTCGAGCCACCCCAATCCGCCTGATAGTAGATGGAGTCTGCAAAGTCCAGGCTCCTTGGAATCATGGTCCAGTGCATCAAGTTGCCGGATCACAACAAAGCTCAGCCCTGTGCTTGCACAGGATCTTGTCAGCCGTGGTCCCTTCGTAGCGATGCGCCATCTCCTGCCCACACAACATGACACCATGGAAACTCCTCGAGCTGAGTGCCGAAAATCATGACAACTTCCTACGTTTTCTGCAAGTCTGCACAGCGTCTGGACTTGGTGCAACCCAGCTCCTCCCGCATCTCCTGCATCACGAACAAGATTGAACAAGGATGATGCAAAGTGGTTGTCAGGTCGCCCCGGTCCTCGCCGCGTTTCGGCATCGGCTTTGTGTGGCACATCACCACCACGCAGGGAGGGACCTGCCCGACCACTCGTTGCCAGCTTCTTTGGGCAAGTGTGTATGCCTCAAAACCTTTGCAAGTCCGAAAGAGGTTCAGTGCGCATCTGGCCTCGCGGCGCTCCACAGGCTGGTCCAGCTCCGACTCGCTGTGCGAAATCCAGATGTAAATCCTGGCGCTGTCAATGGGTATGCTCTTTTGATAGAGCTTTATACTAGAAATTGGAGACAGACATGATGATGATGACGATGACGATGACGATGACGATGACGATGACGATGACGATGACGATGACGATGATGATGATGATGATGATGATGATGTGGAGGCTCGTGTTGCTGGAGGACGCAGCTCCAGAATCCCAAGAACACAAGCCAGGGATGCTCATTGGGGTTTGTGCAGACGGGATACGGCTGCTCCTTGTCCTGCATCATGAGAGCCACCACTGGAATTTCAAGTGGTACGCAAGGACTGGTTGGGCAGAGGTCCTGCTGCCACAACTTCACCTGCGTTCTGACCTCAGCAGTGGGGCACCAACTCTTCCCAGCCGCTTTGTTATGAAATTTGGGCTGCGGCGTTCCCCACCAGCGGTGGAAGTGGTATGCACTCGACAGCAATCCCAGGCCTTGGAGTGTAAAGTGTAAAGACTCTGCCCTCTGCAGTTCGCAGTCTCCGGAGCCTTTCCGAGCGTCCGACGCGCCCTGAATCTGCAGCTTTCGAATGCGGCTTACACCCTGTGCGTGTTCTGGTTTCATGGCCTTGCATGTCGCATGACAAGCCACACGTCCACAAAAACAATGATTCAACAGCTCAGCTGGCAACATCTGCCAGAGGAGGAGCCAGCAAAGGCCGTGTCTCCTCTCAAATACATCTGTGCAAGCATGAGGGCTCGCTTCTGCTGCACTGTCCTGCACCGACTTTACGCATGACAGGCAGCCGTAAAGGATCTTGCCGATGTAAAAGCGTTCCTCCGCGGAGATTTCATCCTGCAAGAGTTGCACCTGCTGGGCTTCTTGAGCAAGCCACCACTGCAAGCCTCTGAGTAGGATGTCACTGTCTCCATCAGTCGAGTTTGGTCGCATTGCTTGAGCCTGAAGTCAGACATATTCAACACAGCTGGCGGTACAACTGACCGCACGTATCTAAGGTAAGTGCACAAAGCCCAGCAAAGTCTCATAGAGCCCCTTGACCCGCTTGTCGCCTTGCTGCATGACCTGCACCAAGAGCTACAACATCGCTAGCTGAACACTCCATGGCCTGGGCCCCATGCCATTTCCATAAGACGCTTGAAGTGGTGCGACCTCAGCAGATCTGTTCAGCTAGGAGTGGGCCGATCCTCATTCCTCCTTTGTCTGTTTGTCTGAGAGGGAGTCTGGCACATGTCTTCGGCCCAAGTCCTGCAGAGCTTAAGTCAGAGAACCGGATACGAGCGCCGGAATTATCACACATCAGTGGGTCAGAATTATATGCATCTCCCCATGTAGAGGCTGCATCAGGGAAAATGTACATCACTGTGGAAGCTATCCAGCACGGGATGCAAAGCCCCAAGAAGACGCCGTTATTTGAAGAGGCGTCAGAAGGCATTTAAAAAAAAAACGCTTATGTGGCAGACGCTAACGTTTGCAGTACATTTCGCATTCATTTTGGCCACCATACATCAGAAAATCCCCAAGGACATGCTGTGTTTGGAAGAGCCGGAAAGAGTGCGCAGACATGCAGCAATACTGTATGTACTCGGGAATTTGCAACAGGAGCTCGCAGAAATACTGATTTAGCTATGGGATTTCGCTACAGGAGCCCGACAGAAATCCTGTGTACAAGGGTGATTTTCCAGCAGAAGCCCATCAAAATGCTGCTTTTGCTCTGGGATTTCCCTTCAGGAGCTGGAGGGAAATCCCGTATGCATTAGGGGATTTTACAAGGGGAGCCCACATCAATAGTGATTTTTCTATGGGATTTCGCTACAGGAGCCACAGCTTGGTTGAGCAAAACAAACAGATGTCCAAGTCAGCGAATTGGTCCTTCGAATCTCGCTCGTCGAACGGGAAACCAGACGAATCAGAAGCTCCAGCGTTCTCGTCCTAAGGAGAAGAGCAATGCAAACGATGCATTCAGGACAACACCGAATGAGGCTGTCACACAGTGAGGCTCTGTGAGCAGGCGAGGTACATGAAGAAAGTGTCCACAGCGTTTGCCTCGATGAGCAGTGGAAGTCTGCCGGGCAGGCTTCAGTGGCGGCAGGATGCGGCAGGCCTGGGGATCAGCCAGGAGCTCCACGTTACGTCGTATCTCGACCGACGACCTCTCGTCAACAGCCATGCATGCCATGCCATGCCGGGAGGCCAATCATCTCACACATTCTCGAATCAAGCATCGGGCATAAGCCGCTGCGTCACGTGCGGGGCTCGGTCTTCCAGCCGCGCCTTGCGTTCTGTTCAATCAATCGACTATTATTATCATTATCATTATTATTATTGTTATTATTACTATTATTACTATTATTATTGCTATTATTACTATTATTTTACTCGTCTGAAGATTGCAGCATACTGCCAAGGCTACGTGCCTTGTCAACCGTGTGATCCACCTGTGCTGTAGCTGCTTGCCAACGTCTGGCAAACTGCGGAGGTTCGTCTGAGCAGGCAGCCGGGTCCAAAGGTGGAGCGATCAGATTCTTGATGAGCTCCAGTCGGATGCTATCCTCACGCGCGAGCTATGCAAAAAATCTACCGCTGATTCTAACTCCGCTGCAAACACCCTACCATCAGAAACTGACCATGTCCTGCTATCTAGCCCGAATAGGACAAAGAAACAAGATCTTCAATACCACCGCCGTTGCGTGGCCGTAGAGGTCCTCAACACCTCTTTCGCCGAGAGGAGGCTCCCAATTCAGTATGTTTGTCACCTCGTAGCACCGCCATGGACATGCACGGATGCACACGTTGTGGAGCTATGCTGAGCTTGAGGGCTAGCTCCGCAGCCGCCGCAAAAGTTGCTGCCTTCCGTGAAAAGCATGAGGGCACGCAGGCACTTTGCTTGAAACCCCCTGCAGGCCTCCTGGCATGTCTGCAGCAGCCGATACACCGCCTGCATGCGTAGCAACATGCTCCATGTGCCCATGGTAGTTCCAGAGCCGCGGAGCAGCAGTCGCTCCTCCACGCGGCGCTCTCTGCCGGGTGGTGCCTTGTATTCTCATTGCCGCGGCATGAAGGACTGGGTTCGCTGCTGAGCGAACGTGGCACACATGGGCTCCTGGCTGCCATCAACATGTGCACAACGCGGCGCCTGCAATGCAAGGGATTCTGTTGTACGCGAAGGCCACTAAGAAGTTGAGTCTCCCGCAGTCCCGCTGTGACAGCTGGATCGGCGAGGTTACGAAGGGCGAAGACTGCACTGCGGCGCTGAGCCTTCGCAATCACCCTCTCACAAGTCATCAGTTGCATTCGCTTCGAGCCTCCGAGCCACCCGACAGCAGCTCACAGAGTACCTCCACTCCTTGCCTGGCAGCCACGACCTCCAAACATGTCATGGACGAGCGAAGCTGCACAAACACTGGAGAAACAAAAGGCGCCTGGCGGGTGTCAAAGCTGGCTCGAACTGCCACTGGCATGCTGAGCGGATTCGGCAAGAGGTCGACGCCACTTCGTCCAAGTTCCTTGAGGCAGCAACATGCCTTGACGAGCTGAGATCACTGCAAAGAAGGCGCGGGCAGTTTCATCAAACTCTTCATGAGTGCTTTTCCAGGCCATCAACTCCTGCATATTGGTTTGGATGTGTAAAGCAGAAGCAATGCATTTTCATTCAAGCTGTTGCCTCGCGGCGCTTGTTGAAGAGTGCTTCGTTAGGCTCCAGGGATTTGAACCCAAAGATGTTGACGCCTTAGGTACACCAGCTATCCACCGAACTACATGATTCAACAAACAAAACGACTTTCGCAAGAAGCCCACAGTAGATCCAGGCGTGAGGTATCTCCCTGGCAGGTTCTGCACGGTCAATATCGGACAGCAGATGCCGCATGAAGCTACAGGTCGTTGAAAAAAAGGCTAAGCTACTGAGCCTAAAATGACATGCAATTCTAGTTCGCTACTTGGCGTACAAGACTCATTTGCGCGTGTGTGTCCCAGAAACTTGTTGCAAGATTTTTGCTTTGTTTCTGGGAGGGCAGCTTTGCAAACTCCAACACCTGACCAAAACACACCTGTGGAACAACCCTTGTCCCACTGCTTCATATTGCTCTTAAGATGTCTTCGTCCAGGCCGGGCAGGCGCGCGGTCGAATTCCCAGCCAGGACAGCCAATGCAAAGGTCAGCAGTTCCATACGAGCACATCAGCCTGGCGGCCCAAGGCATTTCATTTGGGCTTGCGCTGCAACGCTGGCGCACTCTATATGCACACAAGCCAAGGGCCAGGCTGGATTTCGTTGGGTATTTCCTCTGCCCATGTCAGTTCACCTGGCACGCGATTCACGCGGAGCTCTGGGCTGGTTTGAAGACGTGCCAGCTATGTGTAAATCATAGTAAGCTTGCCACCGTTGACGGCCAGGCTCAAGACGAAGTGGTCCAAACATACGCACAAGTGCGTCCACTTGAAACCTGCAGCTGGATGATGTCTCTGGCATTCTTGAAAACAACATCGGGTTTCTTGTTCTGGAGCTCTCGCACTACCAAAACCACACGCACCCCAACTCCTAAGACTGTGATCCTCCGTAGTTTACGTACCCCAGGCGACGCAAGCCATCTCGAGTCGTCAGAGTGACTGATGTAGGCGCCAGGCATTCCATCGGTCTTGTCTTGATCACATACTGATGGGGTGCCGCATTGTGCGTAAACCTGCAGTCTGTTGTTGCATTCGGGATTGGATAGCGGCACTTGCACCGGTCCGTCCTCAACACCAGCGGATGGAGGCCTGGCCGCTCTTGCACTCCAGATTGGCTTACAGTTTTACTAAACTACTGTTTGATGTACACGGATCTGCTCCTTACATCCCGTGGCTCTGCTTACATCCGCCGAGAGCATGCAGTTCATCTTGACCCCTTCCCATCCAAACGCCGCTTCTAAGTCAATTTGCAGGTGCCTAGCCCGCAAAATATTTCCAGAAAGCTCACAGTGCAGAACTATCCAGAAGAGCAATCACAAAACTGACCCTTCAAGAGTCGTGTGCTGGACAAAGAACGGATGGACGCACTTACGGCATAAGGCAAAAAGGTGCCCCGACTCTCGCCTCTGGCTCGGAGGCCAAGCCAGCGCCAAAGGGTATATCCAAACTATTGGACTTTAGACAGCCCTGAACACAGATGATGGTCCAGCCTGCGCGGTTGCCCAACGTCCTGTACTTGGCGTGAAATGAGTCTCTTAAAGCACGAATTTCAGGGAAGCTGCTTGCCATCATGCACATTATGCATCCAAGCTCGAAGCTCGGACGATGAGATGCCCACGGCCATCTGGATGTCGCTTGCCTGCACTCAAGGAACACTCAGTGCATGCAAGCGATGCTGTGCGAGAAGTACGATGGGAGTGCCGTAAAGCCCTTGTAGATCATCCATGCAACCTCAAATCATGTGTGAATGAGAGCCGCTTGACTGGGCTCCGTCCACGGCCACACTGTGCTGCCTAAATAAGGTCAAAGCCTTTCCTGGGCTGTTGAACTCCTCGTTCAGGTAGGTGTGGAAACTCAGGCCTCTTGCACAACATTGTTCGTATTATTGCGATTATTGCTACTATTATTATTATTATTACGATTATTGCTATTATTACTATTATTACGAAGGCAGCAAACATGTAGTGCTCCACGCATCAAGCCCCTGGCTCCACGAGGTGCTTCCACGTGCAAACTCGCACTCTGTGAAGAGTACGTCTGAGTCAGGCCTCGCGCAGCCGCTTATCGGTGTCATGAAGTCGTTGAATTCTGATAGGTTTGGATTGAACAGAATTTTCATAAGTTTCAACAGAATTGATGTCAAAAGTGCCCTATCAGTTGTTTCAAGAGACAAAGAGCTGTAGAAGCTTGATTTTCAGGCTTTCATATTTTCATGAAAACATATCTCTGTTATAGAGTTGTTTGCTCTAAGTTCTTCTCATGATCGGTTGAAACGATTCGTCGGGTCAATCCGGGCCGGTTGCACGAACCTACCGTTTGCATGCATGCATGCATGCATGTACGCATGTACTTATGTACCTATGCATGCATTAACGCATGTACATATGCAGGTATATATGTAAGTATGTATGCATGTACGTACGTACGTGCGTACGTACGTACGTACCGTGGCTCAAAAACACGATGCATGCACAGTGCAAGGCCTCAGGAGCAGGAGCGTATTAGGTAACGTCCACGTGGCCTTAGCTGGAAGATGTAGACGACAAGCCAGGACATGGGGGCACAAGTTCTTCAAGTGCCGTGCTGGCGTGCATGAGAAATTTGTCAGCGTCTTGATGATGTACCCTCGATCGTGGCAAGTGACCTGCCGACATTCAAACTGCACAAGTAGCTGCATGACATGCACAGCGGCACTACTGTACAGTGTCTCGTCGCTGTGGCCTCATGAGGATCCACTACCGATCCTGGTGCGAAGCCAACACCGATGCTGTTTGTGGACTCCTGTCATGTGCGCAGCACTCCTAAACACCCAGCACCCGGCACCAACCTAGCCTAGTCTACTATACTACACGTCCTCCGCAGCCAAGTCGACAATCTTCTCGACTGCCTGTTGGCTGAGCAGGCTGGGCAGGCTACAGCTTCGCCCTCCCTGATCTCCCTGCCATCCCTGCCTCTTGATAGTGCACGAAATTACTGCGGCCCTGCTCAGAGAGGGACAGCCTCAACAAAGCTTCAAAGCATCACCACATTGCTTCAAGTCACAACATGTGCAATGGCAACAGACTGGTAGGAGCCAGACCCGTAGAAGAATCTGGACGCTGCCACATGCTCATCTGTCCTGGCCAGCTGCTGCGGTAGGCAAACTTCAGCAACATGCTGTCAGCGGCAAGCCACAAGCACGGAGGCTCACATTGGCGTATGCTTCGCTGGCTCCCGGAGCTCTGCAAACGAAGGCCGGCTCAGCAGCACCTGCTCCGTTGCGGCCAACATCAGGACAGCCGCTTATGACTGAGGTGTCTTGTTTGCCTTGTACATGAGTGTGAAGATTTCTGTCTCCGAGGTGATAGCAGCGTGCGGCTCATCCTGCTGACACATTTTGCAAAGCACGAAAACAGGGAAATCGTAGTAATAATAACTATTATTATGGTAACAGCAAAAACGGTAGTACTAATAGTAGTAATACAGGTACGAATAATAATTGTAAACACAATTATAGTAACGGGGTACCGTGAGGTAAGGCGCCAGCAGGCCTCGCCCAAGTGGGAGAGGTAAGAAAGCAGAACAAGAACGGCGCTGTCAATCTCCTCCTGCATAGCCTGCTCACATTGTCAACGTCTCCCGAACATCATTGTGATTTCTATCATCATTCGAATTGCGACCATTATAAATATTTATTGTTTCTTATTATTGCTATGGTTATTACCAATACTTTATTAGCATCGTTATGACTACTGTTATTACCATTATCTTATTGCTATTCCTACGCACCTTGTCAGCGCCGGCCAGGCCACCATCGAGGGTCCTCTCACTTTGCCCAAGGCTGCCCTTCAAGTGACACATCACACGGAGGCATGCTCAGGCGAAGGCTTGGAGTGCAACTTCACAATCTGATGTACCAGCAGCTGCTGGTCCATCACCTCACGCAAACAAATTTCGAAGTCAAGCCTACAAATGCCTACAATGTCAACATCCTGGGAGTCCAAGCCAACTGTCGCTTCTCCTTCACCTCTTCCAGAGTTGTGGCTTCGAAGCAGGGCAGGACCTGCCAGTACTTAACCCATGCGGCATTCCGCAGCTCCCATCCTCTTTCGATCTTGTAAGTCTTCGGCATACAAGCGATAACCAAGATTCTCATCTGTGATAGCCTGCGAGGTCATCAGCACAAGACGTGCATGAACCTGTATCGTACCTGCCTCTGTGGTCTTCTGCAGAGATTCCCTCGGCTACCATCTCAATCACCAAATATTTTTGAAGTGCAACTCATTCAGATAGGAGATAAAGACAGGCTCGCCTAGCTGATGGGCGAAACATCACTTTTCGGAGAACCAGGGCAGTTGCACAGCTATCACTGATTCTTCTTGCACGTTTACTGCCTTTCTGACAATTTGCACTTTTCAAAAAAAAAACTTGAAGCTGCTGAATTCAAACAGGACACTTATTGAAGGTACAGCCATGCTTCAGACTCTTCATGCCCATCCAAGGCTGCGGCACCACCACTGCACCAGCCCCCAAGTTGGCTGCCTTTCATGTCCAGGACTAAATATTTGGGCTATGTGGGGATGATGGAAAACAAAATGGAAGCCACTACAATGGGGTTATATAGGGTTTTGGGTTTAGGATAGAAGGAATGCCTGATAGAAAGAATGAATACTGAGGTAGAGGGCCTCCTTGTCAGCGGACACCTTGTCCACATCGTAGACAAACCTGACTGAAAGCAGACAAATTCTTACAAGCACAGCCAGACAAATGAGGCACGCACTGCCACTCGAAGCTGTCTCCGGTCAGTTCGATTACTGTGGGCGTGGACGGGCCAACCTCACACTTCTCAAACATCCATAGAATGGCGGGCACATGGTAGTAGTTGTGAAGCGTCGTCGGGCCTTCATTTGCATGCTCTTGTTGAACAGGGCTGCGACATCTCCTGCAACAAAATATCGAACAGATGCTGAGAGGATGTCCCACCGACGGTTGCGGCCTTCCACAAAGATCTTGACAGCGCCGCGGCCAATCGGAATAGGATCCAACTCCACCTCGCACAACGGACAATCAAACGTCTTCGGTGTGACAGACCGGTCGCATCATTCTGTTGCAATCCAAACCAACCGCATGCAGTCAGAGACATGTTGGCCCAAGCGATGTCTAAGCTACTGGCACTCAAAGTGGTGGCCATTGGGATGTGACACCGGAAGACCCTCGCGGTAGGGTGACGCCTCGCATGTCAACAAAGCAGCTTGCCAGCATGACTCGCAAAACAGTCAGAGCTCGGAGCATGAGCTCTGACGAAGTGTGCTGAGATTCCACAAAACCTGGACATCGTCAGGAATTGGAACGGAAGGCCGGAATTAGGCTGCGCAAGCTCCGCGAGCAAGCCACAACTGGTGCTCTGGGCGCAATGTTGCAGCTGAGCTACGCGTGGGGCAATCCTCAAAGGCAACCATCCTGATCCTAGGGCTTGAAAGAGATAGGCAGATGCCACCATGAACAGCAAGAGTTATCGAAAACAAAGGCAGTGTAGCTGCTTGAGCTCCCAGCAGCGTTCGTAGGATGTTACGAACCAAGGCTGGATCTTGAACGCCATCGAGACCACTCGGAGTGCCCTGTAAGCTCACGGCCAAAGCCTGCAGCGTCACAGCATTCTGTTTCAGTGCAATAGCTGCCGGACGAATCAGCACAACAAAGGTCTTGGATTACACACACAGGACGTCTGCATCACGACACAAGAAGAGCCGGATCCACGCACGAACAAGGCGGTATTCGGAACATTGGGACAAGACTCACTTCTCGGCTGACCTGGAAGAACCCCCAGCAGGCATTCACTCTGGAGGCTTTCGAGGCAGAACACCAAGCGACCTCGATTTACGGACGATCCTGAGATCCGTCCGGCCATCCGTCCCACCCGACTGTCCCAAGCGTCACCCCAACCGTCCCCCCGACCGTCCCGTCCACACCCAACCAATCTAAACTGTCCAAGCCATCCCCACCCTTCCAGATCGTCCAGACCCTAATTAGATCGCGATAGGTGCCCATAAAACAAAGCAACCACTTTGCCAAGTGCAATGCGCATTTGGTCACATTTGGTCTCTGCCAAGGGTTTCGCTGGTGAGATGACACATGAAGTGTGGCAAAGTGCTGCAGAAATACATAGCAGTTCTACGTGGTGCAAGCTTTTGACACTAAAAGCAACCCAAAGACCCAAACAACCAAACAACCACACCACTGAACCCTAAAAAAACAAACCCTAAAGAACCGAAACAACCCCAAACCCCTATACCTAAACAGTTCGAAAATCTGCACACCCTAAAGACTCCAAAGCCCAATGACCCAAACAACCCAAACCCCTCATCCCTGAACAATCCCAAACCCCAAACCCTGAACAACCAAAACTAACCCCCCTAAATAACCAATAACCGAAAACCCCCCTTAACCCGAGCCAGCTCCAAGGCCCAAAACCTAAACACCGACAAAAATCCAAAACCTAATGCAACATGAAACAAAGCCACCATAAACCCTCAACAACCCCAGACCCTAAACCCTAAACCCTAAGCAACCCTTGAAAACCCTCAACCCTAGACAGCCCCAAACCACTAAACCCTGAACAGCCCCAAACCCTAGACCGACGACCTAAACAACCCAAACCCTTTACCAACGACCTAAACAACCCAAAACCCTGAACCCAAAACAGTTTCAAACACCCTTAACCCTAAAGAGCCCCAACACCCCTGAATCCTAAACAACCCCAAAAACTCTAAACCCCAGCCACAAGCCTAACAACCTAAACAACCCAAAACCCCAAACACCCAACGCCCCCAGACTCCTAAACCATGAACAACCCTAAGCAACCCCGAACCCTTAACACCAAGCAGGCCCCCAAACAAACCCCTGAACAACCCCAAGCATAAATAATCTCCAACAAGAAACCCTCTCCAAACCCTAAACCCCAAGCAACCCCCCAAAGACCCTGAACAACCCAAAACCATTAACCCATGAAACATCGCTAAATACAAAATCCCAAGGACCCCGCCCCAAACCTAAACCCTGAACCCCCTCACCAACCCAAACCCTGAACCCCAAGCAACCCTAAACCCTAAACACCCCCAAGCCTAAACCCTAAGCAGCCCTAAAACTCTAAACCCTGAATAACCCCGAACCCTCAACCTAGCCACTGATCCGCCACGCTGATCCATGAAACGCTCGCAGGTGACAGTGCGACTAGCCTCTGAGAATTTGGACAAGTTCGAGCGAACCTCACTGCTTTCATAGACGATGTCTGCCAAACACCGAATCAAGCAGCCATCATGAAGGCGCTGAGATTTGGGCAATGTTGACAGCTCCAGCAAGCGCCGCGATTATGACCTGCGGCAGGGGACTTGCAGCTAGGTTGTCAGTTCGAGTAGCGCTACATGTGAGCGATCATCTTTATTTGTGCTCTTGGCCCTATGCTGTATTTCGAATCCGTGTGCCTCAATCTCGTTGCCTTCATATTTGATGTTGGAGCTTCTGCTGGTAAAATCACATGATCTCGTTTGCCCCATGCTGGAAAATGCACTGGGATCTTCCTGGCAGAATGCTCGACAAAGATGCAGAACTACCTACGCGACTAGTTTTCTTTTTTTTTCACGTAGATGAATCAAGCTGCTGATGTGGAGCCTGCTTGTCTTCTGCGCCATGCAGCATGGCTTTTGCGGCCTGACTGCAGATGCTGCATTGCTCTGATCGCATTTCTGAACAATGCTGCGAGCCTGCTTCAGATTTTCACCTGGTGCAAGAAGCACGGCAGGAATCTCCCATCAAGTCTGAAAAGACTGCAACACAAGATCAGGTCGAATACACACAGGAGATTAAAGACACGGTGAAGCCTTCGTTTGCTGTCTTCGCTGCAACACCCTGGCAAACAAACCAGCGAACATCTGGCAGCCAAATGGACTGCTTGTCCAAATGCCTCCTTGACTGCTGCCAGTTTGTCCATCGTTTGGGAAAGAGTCTCCATCAGCTCGGGAGCATCTTTCGCAGAAAGGAGACTGCCTGAATGACCGCTGTACCACACACGTACTCACCATCTTCTGGCAACTGTAAGCCGCAAGCTTCTAAGACGCATTGTGCGAAAGAGCGCCAGTGCGGCTGCTCTCCTGCACACGGGGAGTGCACTTGTCCAAAGGGAGTGAAATCTCTTCGGTGCGGCAAAGCCTGGTCGTCCAAGTTGCCAAGCGCTGGCCGGTTTTGGCGATCCGAGCAGAAACCTCAGCAGCTGTCAAGTTGCCAACAAGCCACTTTACTTCGTTCACAGCAAACTCCAACATGCAACTGCACTCAACAGGGACTGCCCAGCAAAGCGCAACTCAGACCCCGGCCGAGCTCAACACGGAGATCGTCTCGGCGTCCTCCTGCTCATGGCTAGCAGAAAACTGCTGGATCAGCAATACCGCCACAACATGCCAAGATGGACTTCTGCACATGGCTGTGAAGAATTGTCTTGCACTCCCTCTATCAAGGTGCTGACCATTTCTGAGTAGTTTCACCAGTCGCGTGCTATTCAGGATGTGTTTCCAAATTTGCGGGTTCTTCAGGGTCCCGGCTGTCAACATTCCATGCTGCAGACCCTAAACCCTATACACTAAGCCCTATGAGCCGGCTTCGGCGCAAAACCCTCGAATGCCCTGAATGGACGCGAAAAGGCAGCTTCGTATGTGGCCAGCTTCTTGGGGACTGCTAAAACGAGTTGCTGGTCAGGAACTTAAATCAAGATACGAGAATATGGGCACAAAATCAATGATAGGAATTCCTTATTCTGGTAGTTTAAAGAAAGTCCGTAACAGCAACCCAGTAAAGGCTGCGGCTCGTGCGCTGGGTACAGAAGATGGTTTCTTTCAGAGAAGAGTTGTTCCTCATGTTGTCGTTTCCACAAAAACCCCAACATAGACCTCAAAATACTATAACCTATATTCTGGGGACACCCAAAGGGGTACCCCTGTTTTAGGCAACCCTAATCCCTATAACCCCAACCATTTCATCTGCAATTGTCTCTCTCACGTGATTCTCCATTATTGGTGGCAGAACACACCCGAACCCTAAAGGGTTTGGGGGTAGTAATTTCACCCTAGACCCCAAACCTTTAACCCAAACTGTATAATCCATATACGGCAATCTAATTTAGGAAACCCCCATGTGTCAGTTGGGGGCCTTGCAGTCTGAATAGGCGTCACAGGACTTTAACCTATTCTGCGGTCCACACCCGCGACTTGGGTTCAATGGGGTGTAATCGGGCTTAATTTGGAGGCCCACCCCCGTGCATATCCCAAAAATCCCCAAACGAGAAGGTCCAACACAGGAGAGGCGTCCACGACATGGATTCATAAAATTAGTGAGAGCAGTACATGCTACTGCAGTAAACGTGTGTACATTGAATGCAGGAGCAGTAGCTTGCAGAAAGTTCCAGAATGCCAGCGCAAAGATGTCGGGACAGAGGAACCTGGACTAGCAATGCTGCTAGGGTCTCCATTTCATTTTCCATGTTATTTCCATTTGATTCTCCATTATCCCAATACTACAATAATATTACCCCAATAGCCACTATGAGCGGCAGGTCCTCGAGCTGTGGTGGGTCGCAAACTTCACGCACGAGCAAGGCCTGACAAGCCGAAATCCTATGCTCTTGCGCTTCCCCCACATACTATAGTAGTTTCCATTTTCTTTTCCATTATAGTAGTTTCCATTTGATTTTCCATTATCCCAATATAACCCAAAAATATCCCTTATTCCCTAAGCCCTAAACCCTATATAACCCTAATATTACCCCAATGCTGGGAGCTTGAGATGCAGGCCACGTAGCCATCTCGAACCACCTGGTCCTTGAAACATGCGTCACGGGGCGCATGTGGCTTAGGGAATAAGGGAATATATAGGGGTTATATTGGGATAATGGAAAATCAAATGGAAGCTACTATAATGGAAAAGAAAATGGAAACTACTGCCTGTTGCCAAAGAGGTTTGAAGGGTTGTTGTGTCACAGCTCTCACACTACCTGAGGGCCACACGTAGGTGTGAGGATATCGCAAAAGAATCTGCACAACCTGGGCTAAACCCTGACTTGTCCCCACTTACTGGGGATCGACCTTCAGCCTTTTTGTCTGTCATTTTCTGCTTCGATCTCTGGTCCGAAAAGGTGGGAAAGCGGAAAATTATGTGTGTACATGCGCTTTCCTCCATGCCCTTGGAGGTTGGGTGCTCGTGACTCTGTCACGCCCACACGTTGACAGGGATTCTTCAAGTAGAGCTTAAACCGGCCTGCGGCGATCGCGGTGAAGACCCTCAGGCCAGTTTCTCACCTACGGCCTGCGCGGCAGCTATGCTTCCCAGGTATCTGATGGCTGCAACAAAGCTACAGGATTCCTTGGCCTTCTTGACACGATGCATGGCTGGGCACCAGCATCGGGAGCAGGCAGCCGCACAGCTGTGTCCACAGTGGAAGCTAAGCTCCTTAGATTTGCCGGTGCCGGAAATCCAGTCCAAGAAAATGAGAAAGTATTCAAAGAATGGCTCAGATGCGCAGCAGCGGTAGTTCTTCCAAGGCTCCAAGACTATTGGGCAACGAACCAGCAGCTGTCGGAATGCTGATGGATGCTGAAACTCCTCTTTCTGAGGCTTACCAGGAAATGAGGGAATATGATCCCTGTATGGTCTTTACATAGTTCCTAAACCCTTATTCCCTACTGATCCCCGGTAAGTCCTGCCGGTCTGGGTTTCATCCCGGGAGGCTCCAACATGTTCCAAGTAAGGGCTTCCATTAATCAGGGGTCCATTTTGGCGGGGTTTAAGGCTCAGGGTTTAGGGTTGAGGTTTTTTTGAAGCCAGAACAGTTTCACGTCTGCACGACGCACTGGTTTGTGGTCGGGTTTAGGGTTTAGGGTTGGGGATCTGTAGTGGGATCCCCCTCTTTACGGAAATTCGTCTACGTAATGTTACAACTATTATTACTACTAGCTTTCTTATATTGTTATGCTTACTATCACTACTACTATTCTTATAACTATGGCTACTACGATTGTTATTTATAACCCTAATATATACCCCATTGTAATAGTTTCCATGTTCTTTTCCATTATCCCAATAGAACCCCAATATACCCACTACTACTCTTATTACTATGGCTACTACTTTTGTGAGTTCCACTATTTTGGTCCCTCCTCGGGGGCTGTTGCCAGGGCATCCTCATAGGAAGCCGCCGGGTTGCGGAGCGAGGCTTTAGGACTTCCCTGAATGACTGCCCTCAGCTCTGCGGGAGTCCTTGGATCCAGGGTTTGTTTATATAAGTTTAGGGTTTAGGGTTTACGGTTTAAAGTTTAGGGTTTAGGGTTTAAAGTTTAGGGTTTAGGGTTTGGGGTTCTAGGATTTCGGGGACATCACGATCCAGGGGGGTGCTGGGAATTGTGACTAGCTTAGAAGACACTCAGCATCCATTTCATGTTCCATTTTCTTTTCCATTGATTCTCCCTCCTTGAGGACAATTTCCTGAACCCCAAACCCTTTTCTAGCGCGGTATTTTTTGCAACCTTGCCCGGTATACCTATATAATCCCATTATACTTCTGTAAATGCTTCTATATGATATTCCTAAACCCTAAAGCCCAAAGACTGCTATATCCCCACGCACCCCCCGATATCCTTCTTGAACGGCATCATCCCCTTTGCTTTTTGCCACGTGTCAGGGTGAGAGGGCCAGATGCCAGCCAGCGGAGAGACTCTGCCACTTGCGAGGGGCGCGGCACCTCCCACTTCAGGAATTGATGAAATAGTCCCCTCAAAAGTAGACAGAATACTAGGTACATATTGGGATAATGGAGAAGAAAATGGAAATTACTATTTAGGGTTTAGGGTATGGTCCCCCTGGAGTAGATAGAATATGGCTTTGGGCATATTCTGATAAGATCCCCATACACCCGGGTACACTCTAATAAGGTCCCCATACACCCCATATTCTGTGTACTTAAGGGGGACTATAGTATTTCTAGCACTATTACAATACTGTTACCGCTGTCATCGTCACTATTGTCGTTGCTAGTACGGGTTTTACTACTTCTGATAAATGTTTATAAACGCTTATACATGTTTATAAATGTCTCATTGACATGACTATTATTGCTACTGTTCTTATTCGCCCACCTCTGGCTTCAGGTACTCGGCTCGGTTCACCGCCAACCAGGTTGACCAGCCAAAGCCCTTCGCCTGCCAGCGCTTCGCACTTTTCAGTCTGACTTCAACCCTAAACAGTAGTTTCTCTTTTCTCTTCCCTTATCCTTTAGTAACCACATAACCAATATAACCCCTATATAATCCCTACATAACCCTTATATAACCCACAAAACTGTCAGCTTCTGGCCAGGGGACTAGAAGTGTTTCCGCATCCTCCTGCTCCTGAAGCGTGGTGATGAGCAGACACTAGTGAGCCACGTGCCCAAAGTGTTTGACAAGGGTTGCTGCAACATGTGCCGCACCATCTCGCAGGCAGCGGAAATGGCAGAGGTGGATCCCCTCCTCGGCAGGGTACGCTTGCTGGCTTGAAAAGTTCGCACAAGCTTGAACTACAAAAGCAACCGAGGAACCACTCATCCAGACAACCCATCTCAGCAGCTGCTTCGCGGATGGGCGGAAGAATGGACTGCTTGGTTGCTGTGGTCGTGCCTCGACACATGTGCGCAAGGCCTGCCACGCTACGCTTTGAGACCCCGTATTCCATGTGAAAGGCCTGCAACAGCTTTCAATCCAGTCCGAGGCCGTCTCGAAGAGGGTAAACCACTCCAGCCTTTTGAGCACATTACGGCTGCCTTGTCTGCACTTGGTGTCATACTGCTGTGCTGAATTCAGCTCCGGGCTAAAGAGTGGACCTTGATGCCTTGGCTGAAGAGCCCACAACATGGCAAACCCCGTCGCAGAAACTTTCAGCATCCATGTCCCGACAAGTTGCCTTTCAAAAGCAAGGAGCTGCCAAACCAGGACGGCGACAAGCCATGTGGATTTCGTTGATGTCATGGCCGAACTACAACTGCTTCTCCCAATTCCCTGCCTTGCTTGAAGACAGAATGCTAAGCGATCCTGTGCTAAGCAGGTGCTAATTGCGAATGAGTTAATGTCATAGCTAATGCTATCATTTGGCTCGAGCCCTTCAGGCTCAGAAGCACAAGCCAGCTGGCGAAGCTTCATGTGGACCCATCAGCGAGATGTCCCAACAGCTTTGCTTGCTTCTCCACCCAGCCCCGCGCTTGCATGGCCACTTGCTTCTGTTCCAGGGCCTGGGTGACCTCCAAGAATTGACCGCCCCCCAAAAGATGTTAATGTTCCCATTGTGGTACTGGGACTATCTAATATTAAGGGAATGGAGGCACGGACACGTTCACAGCAGGGATTTTGCAGTAAGGCCTCGTTTCGACTGCCCTGCAGCTGCAGACCACCTCGCTCACCAGTTACAACGCACGGATATATAGGGATATAATGTAAGGATTATAAGGTTATATAGGGTTGTATAGGGATAGTGAAAAGGACAATGGAAGTTACTATTTAGGGTTCAGAGTTGGAAATCCTATTATGCCATGGTACACACAAGGCTACGTACACTAGGCCAAGCACAAATCGATTGAACAGCCTTGCCCAGATCACCGCCTTGCAGGGCCAACGCGAGGCAAACAGCCCTGCGCTCATTTGCCTGAGCGACTCTGTACGATGGTGTTAGATACTGAACTTTCTGGCCTGACTTCCCAATCAGTTTCCAAAGTTCATCTGCGACACTCAGAGAAGCCTTTGCGGCGCGAGATTGAAATCTCCCAACGCATGTCTGACTCCTGAAGCTGGGAGCACTACCAGCAGCAGCATGTCACCAGGAAAGCCACAAAGACCAGTGCTTCGCTCCACCATGCAGCCCGCCGTCGCAGTCTGCACTAGAGGTCTGAAGTACTGAAGAATACAACCCTGTGATGACCTGAATGCTTTCCAACTCAGGTTTGAAAGCCGCCTGCCTCCACAACTTGCCGTGAGAGTTCAAGCTTGGGCTGCCTGGCACACAAACGTCACAGGCTTACTTATCTGTTTATCATAATCGCATCTCATGTGCAAAACAATCATGTTCCCTTTTTTGCTGGGGAGTGGTGAGGCCGTTTGGTTCCTCACTTCCCAGCGGTGGTGAGGAAAACTTGCTCTCAAACTTCGTAGACCGGGCTGAGGAAACAAGAGCGCGGCACCTTGGCCTAAGCACAGAAACCGCGTAAGCAAGAGGAAGGGGTGTCAGGCTTTCTGCGCAGACAAGGCGAAGATTGCGTGACCTAGCGCTCTCTCGTTTCCCGCCAAATATGTCCTCAGAAAAATCTTGAAGACGGATGAGACCTCTGCAACAGAACGCGTACCAGCACAAACAACGAGCAGCCGGCCCACTGACCCCAGCTCACTACGTCACTACGCGTCCGCCGCAGCAAGCTCACCGTCTTGAGCGATAACAGTGTATACCCTCGAGCACTCACGTATGAAGCTGTGCGACAAGGAGACAAAGAACGCAACACCGGCTTTATACCAGGCAGACACGTTGATGCTGCATGCTGTTACAAACAGCACGAACGTCATACTTGGACTGGGGATGCACTGAGGACTGGCAGCATTCAGCTTGGCAAGTAGAAAAGTGCAGAGGCCACGCAAGTCTTCCAAGTACTCGCCGACGGGCTCGATCATTTGCGGGATGCTCAAAGGGCATGGATTCCATCTCAGCCATCTCGGCATAGCAGGCGTAGACCTTGGCCACAAAATGCCACACAGCCCACAGAACAGAAGAAACTGGTGGCACCGAATCGGAGGACGTATGCAGGCCTTTATAGCACTTGGGCCCTTGCCGAGGTTCGCTCCCCTGGGGTTGGCGACTGAATGTGCGACCTGGCTTCAATTTGCCCTGGAAGATACAGACCGAGAACTACGATGCAATATGCAATATATGCAATTGAGCCCGGCAGGCTCGAAGCTTGGCCAGACAAGCATCGGGAAGTTGAATTTTGAGAAGCGGTCCTCAAAACATGCCAAAGACAACCCACGGATCATGCAATGAACTGCTTTCCGCTGCAGGCTCACGATCCTGCGGCTTTCCGGGTACTTGGTACAGCAGCTGGCCATACCTGTCAGCAAAGATGATCACGGCAGCGTCGATTTGTACCGGGATGGCTTGAATCCAGCATTTCTGGATCAGGTGCGGCAATGTCCAGTATGCTTGCCGCCCCTGCTGAGTTGCAGACGAACATTGCGTGAAGAGGTTGGGCAGCGAAGAGAAGTGCTGGCCTTAACATGTCAAGCCATCCGGATCACGCTCCAGGCTTGTACAGTGATCAAGTGCTTGAGCCAGCAGCCCGGCGAGCCCACGAACACGGCGCATCGAAGTTTGCGACGATGCTGTAGTCGAAGAATCCGAGCGTCACTGATCTTCCGTCAGAATCACAGGGCAGAAGGATGTGACATCACATGTTTGTCCACCTCTGCAGAACATGCATTCAGCTGCTACGTGGCGACGTGCTTCAGGCATGTGTGCACTCTCCCGCCGTGTCGTTGATGAACACTGACACCCAGCCTCAGTCAGGGTGAACGAATGCCGGCTACTATGACACTGTTCTCTGAAAACCCTGGGAAACAAACAGATTCGCGTCTGCAACTCAAAGACTGCCTGACCATTGAACTGCACGCATGCATGATAGGACTAAATTCCAGAGTTCTGCCTGCAAGGTAACGGTGCTCCCACGCCGGCGAAGAGCTGCTTTGGCCATGGCTTTCTTCTTCTCAACCTGAAGTGGAGTGCAGGCGCTGGTAGTATCTAAGATCTCGGCCGTCTGCTGGGCATGTAACGACGTGGTCCAGACGGCCATCTGGGCTTTGCTGCATCAGTCTGGGATCTGCTGTTGCCTGTGCAAGCCCGATCTCTGCTAGCCGGTGTGGTTCACATCGCCTTAAGGTGCTACATTGGGACCTCGCGGCCTCATCATGATCATGCATCGCCACTGAGTCGTGTCGTGATTCATGACCCCAGAGTCAGCATGTGCAGCAAAGGCCTCGAGGTCAAAGCAGTTGAAACGGTAAAAGTCTCCGCCCGTTTCATCCAGCAGTCCAACCCACGACCTTGCCAATCCCAGCTGAGAAAGCCAAGCGGCTTGCCATACACTTGAGTGCAATGTGTGCGCAGTTCATGATACAATATCCTGTAATATATTATTCTATACCATACTCTGTTATAACATGCTATAGTGTATTACAATATCCGCCGAGGCCGGAGGCCTGGGGCGTTTACATCCAGGTTCGGGGACTCCGCTTAGTTAACCCTGCCCCTACCCCCTCCCAGCGGTCCTTTTTGCGAGGGGGCAGTGAGGGTTTGGCTGGCATCAACAATGAATTTTGGCGGGGGGGGGTGGGCGGTGGGGGCTGGAGAGTCTTGGGCACGAAATGCAAAGATGCGACAAGCAAGTGAAACTTCTTTGGGGGGAAAGGGTTTGGAAGAGGGTTCATAGGTCTGCAGCTCTCCTCTACCCTTGCCAAAGCGGTCCCGCATTAGCGGTTAAATTACCTTACAATATCCCCAAAACTCGTTAAGGTACCAGGGATGTCACTGCTCTCGCTTGGTCTGGCCATTCACGTCTGACGAGTGATGCAGCACCTTAGGTGCCAGCTAGCATAGGGCAGGCGTAGCCGAGCTTGAGTTGTCATGCTTTTGTACTATGTATGCTTACAATTAACAATACACTATACTCTATATATATATACACCATAAAATACTGTATGTATACTCTAATAGACTACCTGTACATATTGATAGCTAGATAGATACTCGAATATACTAAAATCATATACACTATGATCTACCCTTTTATGGCATCATGTATTATATGTATATATACTATGATAATTGTGTATTGTATTATCTGGCCCTGTCAGAGAATACCCAGGGCGTTTGCCCATGTAAACTGCTGTGACCTCGGCTGGCAATGGCTGGCGCAGTGTAGGAGAGATATGCCACAGATATGTGGGGATAGATAGCGGAATGGACAAGAAAATGAAAGCTCCTAGAAAATTAATACTCCTACACATTATCATAAGGTGTTTCCGTTTTATTCTGCATTATTCCATTTGATTCTCCATTACAGTAGTTTCCATTATCTTTTCTCCGTTCCCTAAACCCTAAACCCTAAACCCTAAACCCTAAACCCTACAGTATGGTACACCCTAAACCCTAAACCCTAACGGCACCCTTGTCACAGCACCTTGGGGGCTCCACGCATGTTGTTCATGGCAAGGCCGCCAACATGCCCAGCAGCCCTGCCCTCCCAAAGTCACGGCTTCATCCATCAACATGTTGGGGTTATAGGAGTTATATAGGGATTATATAGGGGGTTATATAGTGATATTATAGGGGGTCATATGGGGATTATATAGGAGTTATATAGGGATATTATAGGGATTATATAGAGGTTATATGGTTATATTAGGATAATGGGAAACAAAATGGAAACTACTATTTAGGGTTTAAGGGCCCCTAGACCAAAGATGCGAGAGTTCACGCGTCGCCCGCCTGCAGGCACACCGGCCTGCAAGGTGGTTAGGCTTCAGGAAATGGCTAGCTCCCAAAATTAGAATCCCATTTTGGTATCCCTAAATAGGCGTTATATAGGGATAATGGAAAAGAAAATGGAAGCTACTATTTAGGGTTTAGGGTTTAGGGCAGCTGCCAAAATTGGAGTCCCATTTTGGTACCCTAAATATCCGGTGCCGTAATATGGGGGTTTCCAAAAAAATTAGGGGTACATTTTTGGGGTCCCTATAATAGGGATTATAATATTTTGGGGTCTATTTTGGGGTCCCCCTATTTAGGGAAACTACCATATGATCTAGAATGAAAAAGGGCCCATGATTTTGAGAACAACCCGAATCCCAGACTTCAAGGAAGGGGAGGGGTGCCAGCCTTTGCAGCAGCATCCGGCACCGAGGCACGAATCTGGGCCGAGGCAAACTTCTCAGCCGCGACCTTCGCCCCCACCGTCGTAAGGCAGGAAAAAGACTTTTATACCCCTACTATAATGGCCCAAGATTACCATTATCCCTATAAAACCCCAATCAGAAACTCAAAATCATGTAGCTTTAGGACTTTAGGATGGAGATCTCTGAGGAAGTGTCCCTGGCAGTGTAGGAGGGAGGCTTCGGCTTGTTGGTTTTGCTTCCTCCAGCGGCCTGTGCTCTGAATAACATGGCAGAAGTCTGCAAGACAGTGCTAACCTGCCTCTGAAGCTTCTGCGACCTGTAGTTGGCCATGGAAAATACATGTTCGCATGGTGTTTTTAGTTGCAAGATCCTGGCTGCAGCTGCTGCGCGTGCTGCAGCATCCTGCGACTGCACGAGGCCTGCATAACATCGTATGACAGCATTGCACTTACGTTTGCACAGCCCACGCTTCACTTGTAGGTCCGCAGTTCCTTGCCTAGTCGCAAGGATGGATGAGGCGCAACGAAACGAGGGGCATGCTGCACAGAGCATACCATGACACCAGTGTAGTCTGAGGTGACCTCGACCACCGTCAAGATGGAGTCTATCTATTTCACGAGGGATGTACTGGCTAAATCTGCCAATTCGTTACAAGTCCAAGTGCCACACAGAAAGCCTGGCACGCACAGCCGGAAACATGGTGAAGTTGCGACCGCTTACCTTCGTTCCCGGCCTGTCAAAGACAAGAATGAATCATTTACAACGGGTGTCTCTCAGGCTGCTCGCTTTGGAGAGGAATAAAAGTCTGAGCGCCATGCAGTCGATCCTTCCTAGGTGCAAAATCCCATGGAGTCACAGATACGGATGGCTGTGGCAAGTGCCACGTGCAAAAACAGCCAGCGGGATCACAAGCATGGTCCATGCCGTGCGTCGGAATCAGGTCTAGAACGTAGCCCTTGTCTTCATGGATGCAGGCCGCCACCGTCGTCTGGTCAGGATGTGGCGGCGGCTTTTCTGCATCTAACGGCAAGACAAGGCAAGCCAGCCGCACCGTGTACATGTTGTCTCCAGCAGCCAGGATGGGGTCCGGGGCATCCGCATCTGCATACCTGACCAGAATCTTGTCGAACCACACCATGAGTCCCTGGAGCTGCCATCGCACACCTGGAGACGACCTTCTCGACGCCGGGAGAACTCTTCCAAGCCTGAGAAGGCTCTCAACACGCGACACATGACGAGACACACGTCTGCCCTTTGTCATGCCACATCAAGAAGGGGCCCCTAAGATCTCCGAATTCCCGTTCCTTTTGCTGAGCGCGTTGAGGGTACCCACCCAATGCCAGCAAGTGGTTGTAGAGCAACACTAACACTAGCAAGTGGCGCAATTGAAGCTCAAAACTCCCAGTATGAGGGAAGTGCCCTGAAATAGTGGATGTCGCACAGCAAGTTGTTGATGATGTGCTTCTTGGTCACCTGTACAACCGTGCAGCGTGCTCATCTCACCACATGTTCTGAGCACTGGCGGCAAGCCTCCACACCAATGTAGCCATCCGTGCTCACACGCTGATCAACTTTGCTGTAGTCTGCTTCCACCTGGCAATGAAAATGATGTGACACGTTCCAAACCTGCTACCATGGTCTCTGAAGTTGTGCCTTGCGAGGAGGGGCACCATCCCATGAGCAGCACATCCTTGGCACATCAAGGGCTCTGCCCTCAGTCACCCCAGCCGTTGAGTGATGCCGAGGCACTCCGTGTGGCCGTCAGCCTGATAAGCTCTCAGCCACTGTGACAGGAGCTCACATCATCATCCCACCCGGATGGTTAAGGTCTTGAAGTCTGAGCCACTTGCGTAACTGATAGCGCAATGGAGCCACTCGCCAGCCATGGGAGGCCTCGGTCTTACATTCGATTGCGCTCATCATGCAACTCCAACATCCGAGGCACAGACACAGGCAGGAGCGTGGGTTGACCGTTGTAGCAGAACACGATATGCCAGGCCTCCGGTCTCAAAAAACGTCTCAACACTGTCCACCTGAGAACATCTCATGTTTTCAGCTGATCTCAGCTCCCTGCCTGCGGTTTCCCAGTGGCTTCTCCTGCCAGCATGCATTCCTCAGCGCCTTGAAGAGCGCTGGCCTGAAAGGCACTACACATACTTGTCCAGACAAGCTTGACATGTGGAAGGCCCTCGCCTCCAGTGCTATGCGAAACTGGTCCCTGTCGGCACTGCCTTTCTTCGCCTCGGCAAACCCAACCATCTGAAGGTCGGGTGTGCCCTGAAGAGTCTGAAGACACATTGCCTATGGCTGTCTGAGCCACACGCAAAGCAGGAGATGATGCTCTGACACTGCACAACAGGGGCAGACAAGGGCTATACTTTCGACAGAGTCCGTGGAGACAAATGCAGTCTTTCCACGCAGGCCTTCGCACCCTCTTCCAGGAGTGCGTAGCCGCGAAAACGGAGCTTGAAATCGAGAGTGAAGCTGTCCTGGGGGCTTCATGCCTGACGTCTCTGCTGTGACTGTTAGAGTCTGCAGAGCCCACTGGTAAGCTCCTCGGAGATTCCAAGCCGGAATGGGGTCTGCGCAACCTGTTGCAACACAGGAGGTCATTCCGACCATCACGCTTATGAGAAAACCTGAGACTGTGGCCGACTTCATGTTTGAGAAGTTGAGGGCGTACTGTCTCAGGCGGTGCGGGACTACCTTGCCGCGAAAAGCTTTTTACGACGACCCGGTAGCATCTTCTCTAGTAGATGCTTCTGGGCTGAAAACCGCTTCCATGTCGATAATGTTCATGAGTAGCTGGATAGCTGCCATACGCAGTCCGCGGGCAAGCTCTTGCGGCCCCTGATCCACAAATCATGGCAGAACACCAGCAGGTATCAACCTATCCAGGTCAGGTGCCTTGTCCCGTCCGTGACGCTGCAGATATGTCCTCATGTAAGACATGCAGAACGGCTAGACGCTGCAAGGCTTGGTGTGGGCGGAATAGCACAGTTGCATTTGCTGCTTTGGGCTGCCAGCTTGGAGTTCAGCACCGCGAATAGCACACTATCCACCTGCGTTGTTCAGTGTCGCTGCACCCTGCAAGCTGGACAAAGCTGGTGGTTGGCTCAAGCCTGATGCCACTTGTCTGAGATGACCAGCCACATCAACGGTGACGGCTGTTGGTCTGGGCACGCAAACACAACTTGAATGCAGACCGCAAGCTTGAAATCCTTGCTGAACTTTCTGCAAAAATGCTTGGAAAAAACGCGACCATCTTGGGCAGGCGCGATGGAACGGATACATGATTGACCTGAACAAGCTTCAGCACGCCTGCTACAACAAGCTGTCGCCTCATGTCAAGCTCCCGGCTCACTGCGCTCATTGGCTTCCTCCAGTGGCATGATGTCTTTCTCCTGCTGATAAGGAGACAGACAGCACACAACTCTGCAAAGCTCAAGCTCCAGCAAGCAGGTCCGAACCTAGTTGAAGAGGAGTAACTATGAGTTGAAAAACACTGCCAAACAACATGCCATCTCGTACATTTTTTCAAGTCGCGATACCTTCGTCGCCGTAGCTTCTGGTGCATGCCGATCTGGCAACCCAGTAAGTCTTTTCATACTGGTGGCGCAGCCCTTTGTTGGAACACGTAGTCGTGCCGCCCAACTTGTCAGCACAAGCCCCTATGTACTAGCAGAGACATAGCTGAACTTACGAAGCAACTTGCGCGGCCCTTGAACTGGGGGCCATCCTCGGCACTTGGGGCTCCATTCCGTTTTACTTTAGTCTCAGCAAGTTCATTTACGGCTTCCTATTAACATCACAGGCGGAGCACCACTTCAAGCTCGAAGTGACAAGGAAATCCAAGCCCAAGTTTAGGCATTTTCGCCTTGGAGCTGCCGATCGTCTCTCCCCCGCTGCTTTTACCAGCCTCCCCTACAGCTTCTGCAACGCCTGCAGACTGTCCGTGTGCGACCTTCTATGCGGACCACAACATCCTGGACTTCACGGGAACCCTTGCAAACATACAGCTCACACAAGCTTCCACAGGGAAGGACAATCAGCCTGCTGAACTTTCTCGTGATGATCACACCCAACAAATCTATAAGTGAGAAGAAGATGTGAGATGTTCACGTATCTGTCGAGATAAGGAGACGATATAGCTGCCATGGAAGTTAGGCGCAAGAGTCTATCACCCGTTGAGCGTGGTGCTTGCTGATTTCTTTAGACCCCCGGCTCCGCCGGAAGCATGTGTCGCGACCTTCGTCAGATGGCTTTGGAGAACGTCAAGCCCTCATTCGCTCCGACCCCAAGTGGCCTGAAGTAGGCGTTGTAGACTTGACTCTTTGTGAGGCCCTCGTCATGGTAAGTCATCTGTGCAATGAGACCTTGCCAGCCAAGACATTCAAATCTTCACACCCCGCCGCTCCTTTCAGCCTTCCATGATGCTGATGGAGTTCTGGTAGTTGAGCAGCTCTGGAGGTGGAAAGCCCACGTAGCAAACCGCACGCAAGGGCTCTGGCCTTCGCATAGGCAGAACGCCCTAGCTCCGCGCAAAAAGCGCAAAGCATGACAAAGCTTGGTTGGGTCTTGAGGCAGCAGCGGCAGGGACGAAAGCTGGATACGACCCTGAAGCTTTGCTTCCACCACTTTCTCGCCCTGCACACCAGCACCCAGTCTCTCAACATATCTTCATTCAAGGTTTCATCTGACCTGCAGGTATGCGGAGACAGAGCGGTGTTGGACTGAAAGTACCACCTTAGAGCCGATGGCGTCCGTTCTTTCAGCTTAAGCCCATAGTGCACCTCTGCTGGCAAGGGGCATGCATCCAAACCCGAGCTTTCACGAGAGCTAGCTCGCTTGCCGTCTTCCCGTCAACAACTGCCAGACACAGAAGCATACACTTGCCCAGCAGCAAAGCAAAGTTCAAAACATGTTTATCTTGCAATTCCATGCCCACAAAAACTTACAACGACATGCGTTCCATGTTGATGCAAGTGTGCCTTCCTCTTCGTTGTCTGGAGCCTTGCAGTCGTTCCCTAACCAAAGCTCAAGCCGACCGTCCTGCAGCAGCGGGGAGCATAATTTAGGACAGAATTCAGCTGATTGACAGCTGGTGCTGACCCTTTGATCTTTCTGGTGCCCAGAGAGCAAAGATGCAAAGCCTGGCGCTTTTGCAACTTTCCGCTCGCAACCAAAGGACTTGCAACGACTTTGCTGGGACAAGATACTGCATTCCCCTCCTCCCTGCATACAAAATGAAAGCAACTGTGTCAGCTATCGTTTATTGGCAAGCATCTAAACAAATTAAACCATCACTCCTGCCCCGAATGCCCGTGCCCCGCTGCAAGGGCAACCGAGATGACAGGCGTGCTGCTGCCTGCTGGCATGTAGTGACCTGCAGTATGTCAGGACGCTGGCAGCAAAATGTGGCACCTCTCCCAAGGATCAAGCCCATCAGAAAGTACGTCTTTCTGCCGAATTCGCCTCTTGACGTGGGCTCCTGCTAACAGTACGTCTCAAGAAACCTGAATCGGAAGCACCAAGGCAGGTGCCTGCATGTAGACCCAGAAGCTATAGGCAAAGGGCGGATGAACAATGCAGTAGCCTTGTCATTTGTAACAAGCACGCACCGGCATGACTGTGAGATCCCTCTCAGGCTGATGCTTGGTATGGAGAACGTGAGGCTCTGGGGCGGCAGGCCCTGCTAGGTACTGTATTCAATCGCAACTGCCTCACAAGAAAAGCCCGCCAAGTTCGGCCTGATAGCACTTTGTTGTCTTCGTGTCAGGCCTGCGGAGAAAAAAACAAAGTTTCAGGCAGCATCACGGCAAGACCTCCTACTGGAAAGAACTAAAGAACTTTCCTCGGTTCAGCAGGGCCCGTTGCATCGAATATCCTGAGGTCCCCACTGCTCCATGCACAGCTTTGAGAACTTGACCTGATTGGTGTTCTTCTCTTCTGAACAATGTTGCAGAGCTTACTTGCCATGCCATGCCACCATCTTGAATAGTCGCTGTTCTCGGAACGGCCTGTACGTACAACAACCTTCAAAGCTTCGCGGCGCTTGCAGGAGCTTTCCGAGGCCTCGCACTCAGCGCAGCAATAGCTCGGAAGCAGGAGGCGCCTCAAAATCAGCACACTCGACTCGCACTGCAGGAGCCAACACCGTTTGAGTGCTGCACGTAAGCTCGGCTCCTTGGAGCTCAGTAGCAGGGTGACGAACTTCAGCAAGTCCTGGTCATCACAATGCTGGGCTGCAGGCAGATTGCTAGGCATCACGGCTTAGGCAGCGACTGATTTCTTCAGCTCTTCTGGCAAGGCTTTCTCCTTGTCCCCTCCTTTTCCCACCTTCGTTCATGCAGCCAGGGCTTGGACAGGAAGGTGCTTTCATGAGAACCCTGGCAAAGCACTTGGAAGCTGCGTTTGTTTGACAGCCGCTGTGTCAGAAACAAAGCTATCTGCGCTGTACTTCGCACAGCAACAAAGCAGGCACTTCAATCACTTTCACCGATCTCAGAGTCCAGAGAGCTTCCTGTTTCCAGAGACCTCCCCAAAGCTGGACCATACTTGTGCAGCAGCTCTTGCCACGAGCCGTGATGCGCCAAATTCAGCACCTCCAAAGCTTGTTGCGTCTTGGCTAATTCCGCCCAACGCAGCAGCTTGCTCAAAAGAAAGGTTTCCTCGTCATCAAAGCCTTTGGGGATGCTCTGCAGCAAGCGAGCGACGTTGAACGGACGCTGACCAAACTGATGATTTGTGCTAGTCTCAGAGATTGCCTTCTCAAAGCAGTGCTGGTAGTCCTGACAGGGCATACTCACGAAACATAAACGAGTCAACACCCCAAACAGAAACCTGAAACTCCAAAAGGAAGACTTCGCAGGCTTCCAGTCAGTCGGGCCTGCTGGGATTGCACGGTCAAAGCACAGGCATACTGGTGCCTTCTCTGCAGCTTCTGCCGTGACAGCTCTTGGGTGTCATCTGGGCTGGCAGTCCAGTGTTGTAGCTCAGAAGGGTAGTCTGACGTGTACCAGGTGGAGTACAGCTCAAACTCCCCCAGCCCTAACAGTAAACGATCCCGAAGGCCAAGAAAATCCTCCATAAGTAGCCCCTCAGGCCGAAAGCCCGAAAAGGTGGAGTTAAAGCCGTAAGCAGAATACCAATTCAGCTCTGCAGCTATCTTCGTCACAAATGCCTCGAAATCGAGAAGTCTACCTGTTGCCTTACAATACTTGACGACCTTAAAACTTGGGTTGTTGTAGTACACAGGGCTCAAAGACGCCGTAAGCAGTATTGGCCCTGCACCTGGAGGTGGGTTTGGCAATATCCTAAACTCATCTTTGTGAACGTGGCCAAAAAGCTGCGCTGCAATCACACTCCCCAGTATTTGATCTTGTACAATCTCCAGGTATCTTGCAAGATACACCGGATGCCAAAGCTCCGTGTACCCAAAAGTTTCAATACCTGGCGGTATGTGTCCTATTATCCACACCTTCCGACTATCATGTACAGCTGCCTTCAGCTTGTGTGACAGCCAGGCAAACTGCCCAAAAGGATCCACCTCCAGCTGCGCGGGCTCGTGCCGCACAGAATAGATCACCGTTGCAAGACTCAGAATGGTGAGATTGCCCGCACGTGTCTCAAAGTAGCCTCCGTACTTGTACTCCTTCACAGCGTCAGCACCTAAAGACCAACTGGAACTCAACCTTTCTGCCACCAGGACAAACCAGTCATTGGCAGGCTGGTCGGATGTGATGAGTTGGAAGTAATTCCGCATTCCATCATCATTTCCAAGGGCACCGAAAATGGCCGGGGTGTCTGCAAAATGACCCTTGATGACTGATGCCACTTGTCCAATCACATTGGAAACGTTAGAATGCGGGTCTGGCATAAGCTCTATAGCATGCCTCGAGAAGTCGCCAGTGTAGAGCAAAAAAGATGTCTCGCGTCCCGTAGCTTTGGCGGCAGATGCTGCTGAGATCATCAAAGAGATTGGCGGGTCGCACCCCATCGCCCCGAAGGCTTGATCCTTCAGAGCTAGCAAGCTCTTCTTGCGGCACTGTCGAATGTCTGATGTGTAGAAGGGATCTCCATGCAAGTCGCTCATCCAAGTAAAATAGCCGTATTCAGATGGACCTTCACCAGGCTTCAGCTGCAGCAGTGCAGCATCGTCGCTCGGCGGACAGCCGACTTGTGCTGCGCTCTCCGTTAACACATGCCATGCCAGCAGGCAGCAAAACCGTTGGTACAGCATTGCAATGGCTGACCCTGCGGCACTAAAGATCTTCTCGGAAGACCACCAAAAGTTATAGCTTTGTGTTGGGTTGTTGGGTGCTGGTGCTACATGTCCACCAACTTTACTTGGCTGGGTTGTGCATCTCCAATCGCCCATCTCTGCATTGCTGACTACGTGGACCGGCTGCCACTCTGAACAAGGACTTGGGAGATGCTTGATCATGGTAGTTTCCCGGTTTTCCAAATAGGGGGAACCCCAAAATTGAACCCAAAACGCCACGATCCTCATTATGAGGAAACCCCAAAAAAGTTCCCTTAATGTTGAGACACCCCCACATGCACTGGAAAGCATAGCTATTTCTCCTGTGGTGTATCAGGGCTCCCGTGCCAAGGTCCAGAGTATTTGGACCTGGCTGCAAGCTATGCATCTTTGGCCGGCCATGCCGAGGCACATTCTCAGGGGGGTTTCGATTCGAATATCATGGACATGCTACTCTGGCCGGCAATTGGCCCTTAAAACATGTGCTCTTCTCTGGCTAGTGATAAAACCTCTCTGATTCTGTTCCCCAGTGCCTCCTGTAACTTGGAACTATGGACTGGCCAGGGCCACATCAGCTCATCGGTGCTCTCCCACTACGAAGTGTCTCACGCAAGCTGAACACGCATCGTGCGTCCTCATAAACTCAGAACAGAGTTGGCCCAATTGTGCCCAGCTTGCTGTCTGCACAGTCCTTCGCTGAGGGGTTTGCACAGCACAGGCTACTGTTGATGTCTACCTGCACTTTGCGATGTGCTCAGGCTTCCCAGCTCGAAGTAGCGCTTGACTTGACAGGGGACACTGGCTCCACACCGGTGTCCCGAGCATTCACTGTCGGCCTGTAAAAGAATCGAATATAGAATACTGCTTCCTCCGCGCTACTCACACTTACGCCTGGGCGTTTACAAAATTCAAATTTGGCACACGGAATCTTCATGGAACGGTCAGCCATCTTGTGTCCTAGTACTGCTACAGGGACCCTTTGTGAGCATCCTGACCATGTCGTGGGTACGAGTATGCTGAAGCAGCCGCGAAACTGTGCAGCTGGCATGTGCCACAACACCCGTGCAAGCAAGGTACCAGAACAGCTCCCCGCTCCGAATTAGGGCGCAGCGTCAAAGGTGCACCTCTCAGCTGTTGACTGTCTCAGTTGCTTTGTACAATTCCCAGCCACGTGGGAGGGGCGACTCATCAGGCAACTTGAGGTGCCCTGCTCAAGAAGCCACCAGTCTCGCCATGGCCAAAAGCCAAGTAAGCTCCGAAATCCTGCCACAAGGCACGTCGCGGCTGCGCAACTGCAAGCCCGAAACAGATGGCCTTCGCAAACTGCTCGCTATGGGTCCCAATCAGACTTTGGAGCTTGTTGTTCAGGCCTGAAAGCAGCTTGCAACAGCTCGCGCACACTAGTCAAAAGGCTCATGAGGCTGGGGCTGTGGATCCGGCTCAGCGACATCCGCAGAAGACCGATGCCCTGCATTCTGCAAAAAAGTCAGGCTCTGGCCCTGTCTCATCTCTGCATTGGTCGTTCTCATTTTCCACGGATGTTCATCCGTTCATACAACTAGTGTCTATGGGTGCATGTGTGATCTCTGCGAACATGTGTCAAGACAGATCAAGCCACCCCTCGTGGTGGAGTGCGGTGCCGGATGATCACCGAAACCCGTACTGAATTCAATGTGGAAAAAGTTGCAGAATCTGCGCGCGCATCATTGCTGTGACAGTGGGCACTTTGAGACTTTATCAGGATGCGGAAGCCCAAAAAAACTTAGAGGATGTCAACCCCAACGGCTGTTGGTGACATGCCACAATGATGTCATGGTCCCAAGATGCGGCTTACGAGCATTACAGCTTTGAGGCCCCGGAAACAGGCGGTGCGCCCACGATTCCATAATTCCAGTCGTTGGCGCGCCGGAGGGGGATTGGGAGAGGGGAACGATATGTAAACAAAGCATGGCAAACAAAAGACCGAAATCAAGCATGGACGCTCTTTATCACAACCACCACCTGCACAATCTTTTTTAGTCAGCACAATACGACGACTCAAGCCACCACAGCAACTAGCACCGTTGCTTTCAATAGTCGACGCATAGGCTGCACTACGTTTTCAACTGCAAGTCACACCGTCCGAATCATTCGTACTTGTAGCTGCTATGAGTAGTGCCAGTTCTGAGTTCCAGATTAGGGGCCATGGCGAGGACGCAGGCACTACGTTTTCTATGCCATTGTTGGTATCATTAAATTGTGCAGACGTTTTGCTCACCATGTCCACCTCTCAACATATTGCATGGGTATGCATGGGTGATATGGGTGGCAGGCACAAGACACACGACCGAAGAAGGGGGACACTTGGGCCTCTCGTGTTGATGTATAATGATGGATAGGGAAGGAAGGAGTGAGGGGTGGTCGGAGATTCAAGGAAAACAGTCACTTATTTCTGGAGAATCGCAAATTCCAAATCTATCCCGAGCAAGTTTTGAGCACATCCAAGTACGATTCCACCAACATCTGCAGGGTAATCTTTTGCATAAATACCAGTAGACTATGTTGTTCCAATCCAATTTGAAATGTGGCTGGATGAAGGCTCAAACCTGTTTCAGGATGTCGTGCAACACCAAAAAAAACAATACATTGGGTGTACTTTCTTTGCGGCCCTGACAAGAGCCTCCACTGGCTGCGACAAACAAAGAATCGCGAAATGTCTCAATCTTTTGGCGGTCTTGGTCCTTACAGCCTAACAAAGTTGTGATCTCTCGGCCTTTTCAAGCTTACGAAATGCTGAGGGATCCCAACGTGTTGGTAAGCTGAGCGCAAAATGCAAGCAAGTCCCATTCAAGCTTCAAGCCAAGCAAGCTACCACTAGGGCGAAAGATTGGCTGAATGGGTTTTATTGGGAAGTCTTTGTTTCTTGTGGCTTGCGTTACTTCAGTATAGTGTTCGCATGATAGGCATTCTAGATAGAGAGCCCTAAGATCTTGTCAAGGTCTGAACTCCGGACCTGAACCCGGTGAGTCTGCCTATGAGAAGGTTGGCCTATGCTACAAGAAGATACACACCGTAAAAATGTGTTACAAGCTTTTGTACTAAACCCAAAATCTTCGAAGAAAAGTCCGAGTGGCCGGTGAGGAGTCCACCGAGAAGGAGTCACGAGCCACCTGAAGAAGATGAGACTGCCAAAATGAAACCTGCAGCCCCTCTGAGAACAGGTGAGACCTACAAGGACTCAAAAAGGACTCTGCGGATATCTCTAGGGAGATTGATGCAACAGCTCTGCTTCTGTTGGAAAAAGGTCTGTGCCTGAAGCATCTCAATGGCTTCCCGAATCCTTCCTGTGAGGCGCAAGCACTTTTAAGATCACCTTCTCTGCCTTCCGGCTTCTACGGGGAAAGCACCTTCATCCGTTTCGAGCTTCTGCCGGATCCTCATGATGTCTTCCACCGTGCACCCCTCCTCAATGCAACCTGACCAAAAGCTTGAAACGCTTCGCGATGGACGGAAAAAGCACCATATCTGGCCTGCCGCCTCTTCCTCAACAAAGTGGGTTGCCTCAAAGCCAGTTCGCAAGTTAGTGATCAATGCGGTGCTCCATCGAGAGTGGGTGCCCGCCTCTGGAAGTGGCAAGTGCCGCTCTTCCGCAGCCTGAAACTTACTGGGGCTTAGTAAAAGCAATATGGGAATATGCTATATAAGATTATAGAAGATTATATGGGGATTGTATTTCCTCATTCCCTACTAAGAACCAGCAATGAAATCGCAAGGACATCTGATAGGCATACAGTCTAGGCATGGCTGGGGCACTATGCAAGCCACAGTCAACCATCAATCTGGCTCTTTCACGTGGGGCTTTATAAAGGACTCTACCTACCACCGCCAGCTATGTCTGCCCTAGCATTTTGTTACACACGCCACACAAAGGGGACACCAATATTTTGCTATGATCCTCATTATGGGGACCCCCAACAAAACCCTTGATCTTGGGACACCCCACTTTAATGTTGACAGGAAATCATGTGGCCGCCTCTGTGGTGCTTTCATCGACGGCCTTCCGTGAGATGCGGGGTTGAAATGCCGGATTTGCTGCTCAGAAGCATGATGCATCGTCGCAATAAAAACTTAGCTCTATGCACGTCGGAGCACACGACTGCTTGGCCTGAAAGGGACTGATGTGTAGCAGACAGAAACAGAACATCGCCAGTCTGTAAAGCCAAATGACTGGTGAGGGGAGGAGACAAAGGAGGGGCCAGCCAGGTAGCCGAAGGCGACCTGCACATGCATCAGCCGAACTCAGTCTGGCAGCTGAGGTCATCTGCAGCAAAGGCACGGCAAGGGCTACGAGTCCGCGAAGCGTGCGAGGAGCCATAGGTTCTACCCAAGAGATCGGGATCTCACGCTTTTGGGGCGCTTGAGACAAAGGCTTCAGGTACAGACTCGCAAGAGTAGGTCCTTGCGTGCTGCTTTAACATGCGATACAACCAACTTGACACAGCTAGACAGCTAGATGCCTCCAAGAAATCATGTGGTCGACATTGCGTTTCGGCAAAGGTAGGCTGCCATCCTGACAAGTCACGCAGGTGCTGATGCTAAGACACCTATCCCTGCCTTCTGACAGGAGAAGTGCGTAGATCTCGGCAACATGGTACAGAACCTTGCATGCATTTGGACGCCAAAAAGCCACCAGGGACATGCTTGCTGAGACCCTCCTCCAGCAAACCTCCCATGCCTCATCTGCTTACTGAAAACAAGGATGATCTGCAGCGCCCAGGAAGAGGAAGGATGCGAGGAAACGGTGCCACACAACAACGACACCATGCCATGACACAAGTCACAGGAAACATGGCCTGATATTGATCGAATTTTGATTGCATTTCTGTGGGCGGACACGGCCGAGGAGTCAAAAGACCAAACCACCCTGGAACCACCACCGCCGCCGCTGCTGTCTCCGCAATACGCAGCAGGCTTCAAGCACGAAGACGTACGGCAGAGGCGCAGTGCAGGCATCATGTGAGCTGCAGTATGATGATCTTGTGGATCATACTCCCAAACAATGGCCTGCCCGGCCCAATGGCCAAGGTGCCACAACATCAGTCAGGAATTGTGCCGGCGCTGCTCGCACGTCAGCATTCCGAAGGGAGTGGGGAAGCCACTTGACAAACCGGACTCCTTTGAGTTCAGAAGGGCGTTCTGAAATATCCTTCAGAACGTGAACGTTCTGCAAGCCAGGCTATCGAGTATGCTAAGGATTCAGTCAGTCCAGACAGCTCGGTTTGCAAAGGGTGAAAGAACGTCCTCGCTGTGAGGGTTTGAGGTAGGGGTCCTCGCGAAATTATGGAGGTCAGTATTGTGCAGTGCTCATCCAAACTTGGATCATCTTGTCAAGTCGCATCCACTTGCTGACACAAGAGGCCAGTCACAGAACATATCGGACACGTATTAGAAATATGTCAGATCTCCCTACGGCCAGGACATTCCGACAGCTAAGCTTACGCTACCTGCTTGACCATGACAACAGCAGGCTAGTGGGGGCCGTTCTCGATTTCGATCCCCTTGTTTGCGCACCTTGCCTTGCCTTGCGACGCATCCCCTGGCCGAAGGGTCCTTTGCCTTACCCTTTATTGCTTCGGCCCCGGCTTGACCCACCTCCTCCTTTTGTTCTTTCAGGTCGACCCCTCCAATCCAGCCCAAACGAATACTTATGTATGCCTCGTGAATGGGCTCGTAAAATCTACGGCTCCACGTGCCAACAGCACGAATCCCGAAGCCCTGCACAACCTTGCAGCCATGCCGAACTCCTCATTCAACACCTTCCCTGAAACCAACTTGCCTCTCCCCTTGATAGGATTTCCGCCCTCGCACTTCAAACCGTGACAAGGGAAGCCTGTCCCTTGATGCTGCGACCAGGATACTTTGGCATGCGCCGGCTTCAGCATACCGTCTTTGGTTGCAGCCGTCACGTAGAACAGCCTGGTGCGAGGAGCATGCCACGAAATCTACGGCAAGAGCAAAGACATGCCCGCAAGACAGTGCTGTGAACGGTGATGGCACAACCTCCTCGAGCACCTGAGCATTTCTTCTAGCAGCAGGCAAACATATGATGGAGCACATGACAAGCCTGCTCCACTGTTTGAATCTCCATTCTGGAAGCCTTTGTTGTTGTTGCAGCTGCAGCAATTTCCTGGCCACACAGCTATTCACTTCTGCATATAGATTGCCCAAAACATGCCGATGGCTGCAAGCTTCTTGCTGCGGACTTCCATCTTGTCATCCGTAACACCAAGAAGCTGTGCCAATACCTTACACCAGATACTGTTCTACCCATGGACGGACACACAAGGGTACAGATGCGAACAACAGCTTGAACCAAGGTGCGTATGAGATTGTCTTGATCCACCTGCACAGGTGCACTCAACCCAGGATTGCAGTAGCCAGTGCGTTTGAGCAGCAGGATCAGCAGGCAATCAAACTCCAAGGAAGTGCAAGGCAGGGAAAGTCAGACAAGACAGCCGGCAAGCGCAGAGTGGCGGAAAATAAAAGCAACAGAGATGCATCCGCTTCAGGAAAAGGTTTAGCCAACCCATGGCCAAACAGATCAAGGCAATCCAAGGCCGAGCAAGCAACAAGCTCAGGAGAGCAAAAAAGAGACTGGCGGGTCGCTTGAGAACCGCACTCTTCGCGGCGTCTGCGTTTCATGATGTCCTCAGTTCACTAGGATGAAAACAATTGCACGGATCACCCGAAGCAACATGGAAATGTCAGCACACAGCCCATGGCCAGGAACACGGGGACATGCTCCCAGTTCGGACCACCAAGCCTTCCAAGAAGCGTTGTCCAACGAAACGTCGTGCGATGCTAAAGCATGAAAGCCCAAGCTCATGGCATCGCGTCACGAAAAGCTGGAGTTCCTGCGACATAGCTCTTCCCACAACTCGCGATGTGTTGCAGGCTTGGATCGCGGCTGGATAGCACAAGCATCGTCTCTCCAGCAACCCTGACCTGACATGGAAACTTGGAACAGCTCAGATGCTCTCAGTCTGGCCCTCCATCTTCTGAATCTACTGAGCAGGGGACCTGCTCCTCCAGCAAAACAAGCCTGGCACAGGCTTCTCTGCAGGCATTGCTTTGCTGTGCTCAGCAATGCATGCCACAGCGAACTCTGCGTCTCCAGGGCGTGCAGCTTCAAGGCGATGGATGATGTCAAGGGCCAAGCGCAAGAAGGGAAAGACCTGTAGATTCAGCAATATGGCATGAGAAACTTCAGGAAGGCTATCTTCACGTCCGGCCGGCACGCGCTCAGGATTCAGTCCATCCAACGGCGTCTTGTCCTCACTGGACTCCAACTCCTGATCAAAAAGTCACGCTGAGCTTCTGAAATGTATGTACCTTTTGACGTCCGACAGGCTCCTTCGCCAGCACTGCATAGCACCAATTGCAGGCCTGGATCACTGCCTGGGCTCTACAAGACTTAGATGCTTGAGTCCTGGAGGCCAGATAACCACGCAAACTATTTTGATCTCGGCACCAGCGGCACGCCACGAATGGCTGTGGCATCATGTTCAGGTGAGGGTAGAAGCATCCCGATGATGTCCTGCGCATATTCTTGTGGTGCACAAGGGCTTTCAATGTGCCAAATTCGCCATTCGAACTCAAGCAGTTAAAACCCCCATCCACTCTAATGTTAGATTTTCTCAATATAACATTTGAGGGGCGAGCGGAGGCCGACGAAAGCTTGCCGTGCTTGAGCACTGCAGCAGAAAAGGGGGGAAGGTACATGCCAGCAAGAAGCACAAGCCTTGTTAAGGGGCCTCCCAACACGTCGCCAGCTCGACGCAACTGTCAGCTTCACTACGTTCATTTCTGGTCACTTTGCACTCCCTTCTGCTCTCCACTTTCCCCATTCTTTGCTCCACTTTTCACTCCACTTTCCAGTCAACTCTACACCCTCACTCCAATTTTCACTCCACTGTTATTCACTTCACTCTCTGCGCCACTTGCCACTCCACTCTGCATTATACTCTCCGCCCACTCGCCAGTCTACTTTCCTCTCTCCACTGCATTTTTCACTTCACTGATTCTTCTTCCGTGGGGTATGCAGAACTCTAAGGCTCTGCTGCTGGGGCTAGGCCCCGGCCCCGCACCTCGCTCTCCACCTCAGGTTCCACTTAGACATGCACATCGCTCAACGCAGGTTGAGGGTTATGGTCTGCCCTGGAATGTAATTCTATGTTCTATGTAGCTGACTACTCCCATGAACTTTTAACATATACCTTGCTTGAGAACTTGCCAGCACTCACCAAAGTCCTAGATATTGACAACTCTTGAGGGATTAGGGTTTCAGTGTTGAGGGTGTTAAGTGCACATGCATTATTCGCTGACTTATTGTTAGGCTCCTTGATCTTCTCCCGAATACAGAAGAGTGTGCCAGGCAGTGCAAGGGCTCTCATGTACTCTCGACGCCACATGCCCAAGCTGTGAAGGTGGGACTCATTATCGTCCAGCCATGAAGGTCATGGGTCTCGTTCTGGCTGAGGTGTGAATCCTCCACATGCGCTCCTGGAAAAGCACAGCATCCACAATGATGAATTGAGCTGGCTCGGCCATTGTGTACCATTGGCAAAGTGGCGGCAAAAGCCTGACCTTTCTGTCGCTGCTGTCACCTGCTGTTACCCCTCTAGCCTTCTATCCTATGCGACGAAGACACGAAACCATCCATAAGCGACGACATGCCCGCGACTGTGGGTGAAGACGCGATGCTCCAAAAGTGGCCACAGTTGCAAGGATGGCGACCCCGAGGGGTCCATCCCTGTCACTTTTCACACGCAACAAACACGTGACTCTCCGAAAGCAACAACTGCCACCAGGATGGCTACCCCAGGGGGCGTCCTTTGTGTGACTGTTGGCACTTATGAACTTTTCACACGCGACGAAGAAGCGACGCTTCCGCGCGGCCCGGCCCCATGCCCCATGACTGTTAGCACTTTTGACACGCGAAGCAGCAACGACGGGCCAAAAGCGACAACACTTGCACGGGGATGGTGACTGCGCGAACGCTTCATGAGTACCATGAACATGCCAGGCCAGTTAACACTGAAAAAAGGAGATTTGATGCAACGACCAGGCATGATGTTATTAGTACAATTAGCAACCACACGTGACGCTATTCCTGCCAATCCTCTCCCAAAAAGGATCAATCACATGAGACCCCCTCCCCCCAAAGACATCCATGGTTCGTGTGAAACCTTGCCCCCCCCCCCCTCCCCCCATTCTCCAAATTGATCATTTCCTGTGAAAGAATCACGCTCGACCCGCCATTCCATGTTGTGATACATCACACCATACGCCGTATTCCAAACCTTGAAGGCTACCACTGCTAAAGCAAGACTAAACTGAAGCCTAGCTCTGCTAACTTTCGTGATATACCACAATGGGAATAATAACTCAATATTAGGGCAGTGCAAGCTGCGGCTGCAGGTCATCCTCAAAATGGCCGTTCACCAAGAGGTCGTTGACAGAACTTCGAGGTATACTGCGGAACACAAACACGGGCACCACCTTGAGTACGAACTCCTGTGTCATGTCACTGGTCATGATGTTCCCTGTTGCGTCTCCCCTGGGCTTGTTGTGATCCTGTCCTCTTTGCCGTCGCCCTTACTAGTTGCCCGATCAAAGCCACAGAACACTCTGCCTGCAAGCAGCTAGTGCACACTGCGAATTCGGATGACAGCAGGATTTGCAAAGGCCTTGTGATATCTTGGCAAATCCAGGCTTGAAAGCCACTTTGACAATGTCTCCTCCAGTCGGCCACACGGCGTGTTTGAAAGAAAGCAACTTCGTGATTGCATTTTTGCGTCAACCTTACCCCTACCTCAGCCCTTTTGTGAGGCTACACCTCCGACCTCTTTCGAACTGGTAGCAAGGTTTAGACTATGACTATGCCATACCAGTGTCATGCTGAAAGGAATTGCCCTGAAAGCAGCTGGCCTGCTGCGCGTGTGCTCAGTGGAACTCGAGCTTTGTCTTCGATCCTCACTTCAATTGTCATGCTGCAAACTCATCCGTCTGTTGCATACCTGCTGCATCCCCTTGCTGTGCGAGAGGCTGCAGTTCCCGACAGAAACACCAAAAGGTTACCTAAGAAATGCAGTTGGGCATCTCCAACGACATCGCCTCATCTGGACCTGCGTTTGCCCCACAGAGTCCAATAAGCTTCTGGGAGGCAGAGGGCATTCTTGTGACGTTGGACTCGTGCCAACACAGGGAGAGTGTGAGCTAGATGCACTGCAAGCACAGTACTCACTCTAGAATTATTCAGGCGCACCTGTTGGAGTCAGCAGGATATCTGTGTTCATGGCCTTCTTACTCTCGCAGAGAACCTGAGTCTCCCAACAGCAAACATGAACTGAATCACATCGGTGATTGAGGTCGTAGCCTTCACACTTATCGCTCCTGGCACCTCAAACGGCAAGGAATGGAAGACCTTCGTGCTGTCGTCCAGGATTTTGTCCTGTCGCATGCTGTCATGACACAGGCTTGCAGGCATTTAGAAGGACATTTCTGCAAGTCGGTGACTGAGGGCTTGGCGAGCGTTGTGTCTGTAGGAAACCGCTTCACCAGCTCGGTCACCTCTATGCCATGCGTGCTTGACTGTCATAAGCATACGTAAAATCTTACACAGAAACTTGGTCGCATGCAAGTCCCGTGGACAAGTAGGTCAGTACCATTCCTGGCATTCAAACAGTGGTTAACTTGGTTACATGCGCAGCACCCAGCCGGCTCTACTGGATGCAAAGGTTGCCACAGCGTCAGCTGCTTCAGGCTGCCCTTTCGTTCGCAGCAGCTTCGCCGAACTGGGCACAGGATGCATAAGGGACACTTGAGCGGGGGTCAAAACCCTTATCCGGTTTCTTTGACAGTAAGGAATTTGCTTACGGTGGCTT
>CAJNIZ010036335.1:0-19782 GCA_905231905.1 Symbiodinium pilosum | reverse complement strand
GTACCCAAGATTTATTCTTCCACTATGTCGGAGGCGATAGTATCCCCAGTTACCACCTGCCCCGAACTGAATCCCAGTTTTGGCTTTATGCTCCATTTAATTTGCAATTTCATTCTCCGTGATTATCGTACACTGTAGTATCCCAAAATTTCCAAAGTCACAACCACCCCACAATCCCTAAACCCTAAACACTAAACCCTGAGTCCTCAACCAGAAAGCCTAAACCAAAAACCCTAAGCCCTAAATCCTAAACCCTAAATCCCCCAAAAACACTCTCCCGAGCCTGGCCCACCGGCTCATCACGGGGTCTCCCGGGGGCCGAAGAGCTCCGGCGGACGGGGGGCGCAGGAGGCTCCTCAGCCTCCCCCGGGTTTAGGGTTTAGGGTTTACATGGTTTATAAGGTTTATGGGGTTTAGGGTTTATAGGGTTTAGGGTTACCTGTAACCCCAATTACCTACAGCTTAGTAGGAATTAACCCATAATTCGTAGGTATAAACCATAAAATTGTAGGTATTTGGGGTTACAGGTATAGCTACAGAGGTAAAGGGTTTTAGGGTTTAGGGTAAAAGGATAAGTCCAAGTGCAGGACCTAATCTCTTGGACAGCGAAGAGACCATGGGAAATGGGTTTAGAGTTTAGGGGGTTAAGGAGTAATTACCATTCAGGCCCTAGGGCTCCAGCTACCTAAGTCATGGGTTCTGAGTTCTATTTGCCCTATAGCTACGTACCCCAGCAGCCTAGTTCAGGGAAATAAGGGTTAGGGTTAGGTTGAGGGCATTGCGATCATCCATGTAGCCTGCATATATGCCAGAATCAGATCAGACCAAAAAACAAAACCCTGCATCCGGTTAGGAGCAATGACGGGGCGCGCATAAAGCACTGACATCATGCTAAAGTCTGTTTTAAGGAGCCCTGTACTATAACTAAACAAGCAACCAAGAACGACAATACTCGCAATTGCTTGGTTGGCCTCTTGGGGCCTTTCGAAACATATTCGTATGGAAGCCGGTAATGGAAAATATCTAGATATCCCAAAGACCAACCCAGTTGGGCTTCTACATTACCGGGTTGAAGCCTGAAGGCGTGGCACTGCTGATCCGCTACCCCCGGAGAAATGTTGATTCTGCCCTTACCGTGGCTATTCCACTGGAACATGTAATGGTGACTTGGTTGGGAATGTTTGCTTCAAGAGTGGAAGCAGGTTCAGGGCGTACTGCACCAAACAATGAGCTTGCATCAGCCTTCATGCTGGCAGTTCCGAAGTGTCGAGGGCAGGGCTGCGCAATATTCACGACTTCCGCTTTTGCCACTCAAGAACTCAGCGACTTTATGTATGCAAACTTGGGCCTCGAGAGCCTGCAGCCCAAATCCTGCGATCCTGCGCCCCTTCATACAGACGGCGTCAAACTGCGAATCGTGAAGATCAATCCCCCTTTGTTCTCACACTGCCTTGAAGAACGCCAACTCCTCCAAAAACGAGCCTGGAACAGTAGGGAAAAAAAACTCAGAGTCCTCCTACACATCATCTGCAAGCCAGAGATAAGAAACACTTCCCGCTTACATCATTACATCCTATGCCAAGCTTCTGAATCCTTCACTAAACTTGTATCTCAAACCCCTCGCCTTTTAAGCACCCAACCTACCTGTCATGAAGGATGAAAGGATCGTATTGAGAGTACCTTTGGGAGCCCTAAGCTAGAATACATACATCCAAAGTCCCGAAATCCTACTGCATAGAAGCCTGAATAATTACCATCTTATTCCTTAAATCTTTCTGCTATAGACTAGCGTCTAAGATTTACTCCCGAACCTCTCTGACTCAATAGGCCCAAACCCCCATGTATACCCATCCGGCAAATTCTCATGCTCCAGTTCCTTCTCCGTTCAAGTTGATGCCCAAGCCCTAAACTCGACAAGTACCTATGCAAACCCTTTATATATATAGTCCCTGTACGATCCCAATGACCCTCCTTGCAGGAACCCTGACCCTAAACCCTGAAACCCCCAAGCCCTAAAGCCTCAACCCAACAAAAATCCAAACCTTAAACAGTGTAGTAAAACCCCTATAACATCGTTCACTACAAACCACACAACCTGAAAACCTTAACCCAAACCCTGAACCCTAAACTCTAAACCCTCAACCCTAAGCCCTAAGCCCTAAACCCTAAACCAAAACCCCAAATCCTAGATCCTAAACCCTAAACCCTAAACCCCAGATCATACCGTACGCCCCCTTTCAAATAAACATCCCTAAGGGTACAAGTACCCAACAATCATATACTTACCTAAAAACTATAATTACAATTACCCAAATACCAAGTTACCTAATCATTGGGTACTTGGACCCTAAACCCTAACCCCTAAACCCTTATACCCTAAAGCCTAACCCCTATATCCCCCCTTTAAAGGGGCCTAATTATTGGGCACGTGGACCCTCTGGGTATGTTTGCCACCGCAAAGCCTTGGGCCGGCCGCGGGAGGCTGGTCGCCTTCGGGCGCCCTTGCCTCCCACTTGAATCTATCAAAGTATAGTATAGTATGTATTATAGTATATGTTATAGTATATAGTATAGTACATATTATAGTATATGTTATTACATGATATAGTATATATTATAGTACATTACGATATATCATAATATATTATCGTATATCATAATATACTATGGGATATTGCAGTACATTAGAGCACATATTTATATATATATACATATACGCATGTATGTAGGGCTTGGGGGCTCGGATTTAGGGTTTAGTGCTGCTACGGGATGTAGGGTAACACACCCCTCCCTGGGGGGCTTGCTTCTGAGTGGCACACCAAGTCAACTCGCACCCACCGATGAAAACTGGAACTCAACCAATTCAAGGTTTAATTCCTGAAGCTTATAGGCATCCCTGTACTTAAAACATGGAAGGTCGCGGCACAGTGTCGAAATTGGAGGCTGCTCAAGAACTGTCAGCGGTCCCGACGTTGCGTTGTGTGATCGCCCAGCTACATCTGTGCTGCTTGACGTCGTTTGCCGCTTGCAAGGCTCGGGCAGCTTCGGGCTCGGTGTGGCGGATCTCGAGCCATCAGCTAAGGCTTTTTGCTTTGGGGTGTAGGGTGTCATGTCCATGTAGGGCTCAGGGATAACAATAAACAATTCAACCGCATCGGAGTATTCAATTGAGAAACGAAGCAAACTGCAGCGCAGCGAACTCGGAACTTCCGGCCCGGATGGCCCAACTCCCTCATATTTGGAATAACAAAAGTATCATGATGCCAGGAACCCTGAAATACCTTGACCTCTCAAAAGCCCGTAACAGTGACCTATGTATACACCCAGTATTTTTGGGTTAAAGGCCAATGTTTCGGGCATCTGGGAGGTCTAGGTACCTGTAGCCCCAATTTAGACCTATAGTGTGATAATAGTTACCAGTTACCTAAATTAATGGGCATAAGCCACAAAACTGTAGGTACTTGAGGTTACAGATTTTCCTTTAGAAGCAGGTGGTGGTCTAAACCCCTGGACCCTAAACCTTAAACCCCTGTTTAGGGTTTAGTGGCGCTTCGGGGCCCTTCATGGGGTTATTGGGGGTCTTAGGGAACATGTAAGGCTTAGCTTAGGGTTCAGGGTTTAGGGTAGGGTATAGCGCGTAAAGTGTTCGTGTAGGTTTTAGGGTCCAGGATTTAGCGTTATATGAGCTGCTGTCGATACTTCCGATAGAATCAATGGACGCGGGTTCCTATTAGGGGATTTGTTATGGACTAGACTAAACTAACCAAGACCCTTGCCCTGAGGGTCCAGGGACTAAAATAATGGTGACTTAGGTCCCAAAGACTATAGTCTGAATGGTATTTGGGACCTAAAACCTTGATATTTGAGTCCTTGGACCCTTAAAGTCCCACGAAATACCCTAAAACCCCACTATTTGGGTCCTAGGACCCTCAGGGTTGGTAAGCCCAATATTGACAGCAGCTCCTAGTATCCCCCCTAATAACCCCTTTACTAGTCCCCTACATAATCCCCAATATATCCCACCACTAAAGAGTTTAGACTATGGCACATAAGGCTTCGGGCTTGAAACTCCTTTGTAGTTTCAAAGTGTAGGGTTTATAGGGTTTGGGGTCAAAGGCTTTTGGTTTGTACCCTTTTGTGGGTTCCTGTATAGGAACCCTTTTGGGCCCCAAAAATGCACGACATAGATACCTGGACCCCTTTGGATTCCAACAGCCCCCCCCCATGTGACTCATCCCATGCCTTGTCAAAGGACATGCCCCTGCCACTAAAGCACCGTCCAGCCCTGTAAATGCGGCATGCTGGGCTCCTTTTTAGAAATGGGATTTCCATAAGGAGTCCCCATCATAAGGATTCTGTCGTTTTTGGGCCTATATTGAGGCCCGTTGTTTGGAACTTCCATAAGATCCCTATATACACCATATTCTATGCACTTAAGGGGGACTATAAACCTAGCTTGGATGCCGCTGTAAGCTTCGCCTTCACCCTTTTCCATTTGCGCCGGTCTTCGTCCTGAGCAGGATAAGGGTTTGGAGGGTCCACCCATACATGTCGAATAGGGTTTAGGGTTTAGGGTTGATAGGGTTTATAGGGTTTAGGGATCCATAGGGGAAAACAAGGACAAATAATGGTTTTACAGGGATATATCAGGCTTTCCCGAATCAGGGGACCGTCTACAGCAAGCCCTATAGTAACGATCAAATACGGGAGGGTCTATATTGGGGACCTTTGTTTTTAGGACTTTCCGTATCTTTAGGGCTTTAGGTGGTTCACGAGTAAAGGACGAACAGGACCCACCCGAAAACTCCGAAGTGAGGCCTGAAGCAAGTATGTGCATACGTACATCCACAAAGAATCAATGTTAGTCCCCTAAACCCTAAATCCTAAACCCTAGATCCTAAACCCTACACCCTAAACCCTAGGTCGTGTGGTGTTTTCCAGCAGCATACCATGCTTACTGCAGCATCCCTCTCATCTTCTCCAGGGCACGAAGCCTAGATTACCGTCACAGAGGGTTCCCCATGTAACTATAGTCTAAACTCCTTTAAGGGGGGTTATATAGGGGATTCTATAGGGGATAATTGTAGGGGATATTAAGGGGGATACCAGGAGTTTAGAGTATAGCTCATGTAACTACTGGGGACTTTAAAGCCCTAAAACTGCCAGCTGCAAGCCCTAACCTGAACCCCTACCTGGACCCCCAAAGTATGTAGAATAATGGTCTTTTGGGCTATATTTAGGGGATTTGGGCCATTATTTTACCTACTTTGGGGGTTTAGGTAAGCCCTAAGCTGTGGATCATCTAGCTGCATGGACCCCGTGGGACTGTTAAACGATTTCCGACATCTGACAACATTCCTTCGGTACTCCCTTCGAAGAGATTCAACAGGGGATATAAAACGATTAAACAAAAATGAAGATATGTATATATATATATGTATATACAGGAAAATTAAACTATTATCTCACTTCGGGTTTCGGGATTTGGGGCGTACCTGTGACACATCGCGCCCGGCTATGTGCAACAAAAGTAGGGCCTGACACGTGTCCCTGCAAATGCTGCTGCCCATTCCTAGAAGAACTACCACCGCCGGACCCTGAACTCTGAACCCTAAACCCTGCCCTAAGGATCTAAGTACTTAAATAATGAATAACTTGGGCCCAAATGAGTTCCTACGTAGGTATTTTGGGCCATAAGTGCATACTCTTTAGGTGCTTGGACAATTAGGGCTGCACATCCTTTGTCCCGAAACGATGCACGCTCAAAGAATACCCTCAACCCTAACGCTGTGACTGTGTGCAAGGCTGAAAAACTAACCTTGCTTGTGGCTTAATAGGGAATATGTGAATATATTATAGGGTTCAAAGTTTAAGGTTGGTGGCGAATGTGGGAACATACGATATAAGGGTTATACAAGGACTATACTCCCTTTTTCCTACCAAGACCCAGGAAGAAACAACAACACGTTGATGTCTATTTGAGGTGCTCCTTACTATGCTATCCCCTAAACCCTAAACCCTAAACCCTAAACCGCGTGGCAACATGACGAATCTGCAGCCGTAACGTTGGTAATTGCTCTGTTCCCTGTAGCAGCGCCTCAGGTCAAGGTACAACCCCCGAACGCCATATGAGCCATGGGCTAAACTCCTTAAAGGGGGGTTATATAGGGGGGGTATTATAGATTAGGATAATGGAAAAGAAAATGGAAACTACTATTTGGGGTCTAGGGTTTAGGATTTAGGGTTTAGGGTTTAGGGGCTAAACTCCTTGAAGGGGGTTATATAGGGAATTATATAGGGGAGTGTTATAGGTGTTACTAAGGGGGATACTACGAGTTTAGACTATAGCTGATATACCAAACCCCCTAGTCCTGCCAGATAGACGTTCCAAAAGCGCATCCTCGTGTACATCGCCCCAAAGAAAGCCCGAAACAAGACTACCCATTTTGAGAAGATCCCCGAATGAGTGCAGTCGTTTGGTGGTTGAATGGAGCAAGCTTATCTTGTTCCTCTTCTTCTTAGTCGGGGTTCCCCAAAATTTGGGGTACCTTTTTGGGGATCCCCATAATACGGATTATCATATTTTGGGGTCTATAGTGGGGTCGCCCTACTTGGGGAAACTACCATTTGTACACCACTAAAAACAAAGGGGGGCTACAATCTACTCTACATGAGGGACTATGGGCATCCCGAAGAAAAAACTAACCCTAAACCCTGAACCCTAAACTCTATGATTTCCAGTGAAAGACTGAGGTCTGGGCAATAGATGGTCAATGCGTAGCTTGGAAATTGTTTGAGCCACAACCGCTGACGTTGAGGGCTAGGGGTTGGGGTTTAGGGTTTAGGGTTTAGGGCTTAGGGTTACTTCTTCTGAGCTGCCGTCCAGGAACCTGACTTAATTTGCGCTAATACGGAGCGGCACAAATAAAACAAGGTTCCTTGTCATGGCAACTTCACTTGAGTTGGAAAACAGTGAACCAGCTTTTGTCCAGCCTGATGAGGCGTTATTATCAGCTCAAACATTCTGGCCACCATAATGCCTAAAAGGCATTCTAATCATAGCCCCCATTACCTGCAGAAGCATCATTAGCAGCCGCATCAACATGAATCTTATGCATGACGGTCATGCGAGCCCTGTGGAAATTCTTCTACACATCCACCGCTCCAATCGTCACTTGGAAGGTTAGGGGGACTCAGTAAGCATACTTACAACTCTGAATTTTAGCGCGTATCAGCCGTATGACAAGCCTTTGATCCCGAGTTTTAACCTGCCTCCTAAGCCCCCCCGACCATCCAAGTACTCTTATGGCTACGGGCCATCTGAGGGTCCAGAGGAGGCTCCACAAGGAACCATTTTAGTCAGGGAGCTTACTAGCCCACCATCAAGGAATAGTTCCTCATATCTTTTCAAGATGTTTCTTAATGAAGGCGTGATGGACCTGTTGGGACTATATACCAAACAGCAGGCCATAAGTCAACCATGGATTGGTGATATGTCCGCTGCGATGAGCAACATCATTCCACGTGCAGGCCATGCCCTCACAAATCTACTGCATACTGATGCTACTGCTACTACTACTACTACTACTACTGCTGCACTGTTGTTGCAGCTGATACTCCCATGCTGTGCCTACTACCGACTATATGACTACGACTGGCTACGGCTAGTTGTTGCTACTGCTCCTGTTGCAACTACGACGACGACGAACCGACACCACCGACACCTCCTCCTGCTCCTGCTCTTGCTGCACCTACGGCGAACAGATGCCATGTCTGGTTTGTGTCAGATATATTAGGCAGCATATTGCACTATCACTCGAAAACGGAACCCAAATTTGGCAACTACCATTTGGACCTGAAGGGTCGGAATCTGTGCCAAGGCTTGCGTCAGGATTGGTCTGCCCTCGTCTGTACGGACCAACGCGCATGTTGGTGTCCGAAACAGGCGTCATGTTTGTCTTGGGAAGCCCCGTCCTAGGGATACAACTTAGGCAGCACCATGTGTGGCGCCAGAGTTTCGGACACGACCAGTGTGATCACCGCTGGGAAAATGACCTTTGACGTTACTTGTCACCTTAATCAACCATATGCTGTAGCCACTTTTACTCCCTTCCGGCTGTTGTGATCACTCAATGCAACACAGACATGCTTGCAAGCTTTGTGGTGCCTGCCTGTGCAGAAAAATGGAGCAAATTAGAAATCGTTCTAAGATGCTGTACGTTGGCACACGTCCACAAGTGTCCCGCCGAAATGCAACACATCTTCGACAGCGAAGGACAACATGGACCCTAAGGGTCCACGTGCTCAACCATTGCCAACTTCGGGGCTTACTAGTCGAAAGTGCTTAGGGTTTAGGGCTACTTGGTGCAGGCTTGAGGAGGTACATGACCCATATTTCTCTTTTTGAAAAGAAATGGTCTGCAAATTTGGACAACCAATCTATACGCCCATCAACATTCCTGAGGAACCCTATATAGACTCACCCGAAACCGTAGAAAAAACTATGTCAAGCCTTAACCCTTCGTCACATAATTAGTGGGTGCGTGGGCCCTCAGGGGAAGTGCCAGAAGCAGGATGGCTTCATTGGAAGCAACGCCCAACAGCGCCAAACGCATCCCCTCAACTCTACATGGTGGGTTGTCAAAAGTCTCCTTTGTGTGTGCGCTAAACATAAGGTGCAGATTCTAATGGGGATCCAAGAAGATGCCATATGACAACCTACCATATGCCACAGTCCAAGCCCTGCATTCTAGCTGTAAACTCAAAACCCATAAACCCTAAACCCTAAATAGTAGTTTCCATGTTGTTTTCCATTATCCCTGTATCATCCAAATATAACCACTATATATAACCACCGATGAAACTCTATAACACACACCTTCAACCCTGACCCGCCAGCGCGGGAGATTCTTTAAGTAAGGTTGGGCTCCCACCGACACATAGGGATCAAACCGAATACAGGTCCGTATACATTCCTCCCAATACCTAAACCGTAAACCCTTAACCCTGCAAGCTTCTAGCCAGAAACCCTGACGCACCTTGCGCAAATATCCTGAATTATGCTAGGATCCCCTATATGCGCTGAGGTTTATTCCTTAAATGTATGGGCATGGGCCTTTGCGGCTGGCATTCATACCCAGAGACCTCAAGTTAAACCCTAAAACCCCAAAATCTAAAGTCTCACTGGGCGTTCATCCTTTGAACTTGTCAGGTAGTATTATCATCAAAAATGGCCGTAATGTGAATGGTAGTAATAATAGTGATAACTGCTATGATGGCAACTATCGTAACAGTAATAAGGTTTTAAAACCATTGTTTTACGATGGCACTATTAGCAAGAGTGTGTAGAGGTTGCTCATGCCCTTTTATCCAGATTTCTGGGAGGATTTTGAAAGTAGAACCCCTAATATGGTACCCTGTACTACTGTTGAGTAATTTCTAGACTATTCTAGACCTTAAACCCTAAACCCAGAAGCCTATAGCCTTAAGGGGGATCTACTTTCCAGATCCTGCCAGGGGTCGGTAGATTTCAAACCAGCCTAATGGGATCGCAGGGTCTCTGGACTCCGAACGGATTGTATGGGCAGTTCTCAAAATGGGAGGGTGCCGGGTACCTTAGGACCCAGGGGATATATATATATATATAGATATAGATATGTATACACACCTATATTTTATGTATAGATAGAATTATATGGATTATAAAAGGAGTTCTGAGGGTCCCTGCAGGGATTGTAACGGATCTGTTTGGAGAAGTACCCCGGTTGAGAAGCTCATGCATCTTATGTGTGGGTTGAACTGCTACGACAAGTCCCGCGATATTTTGGCGCCACTACCACTAGCAACTAGCACTACTACTGTTCCTACTACTACTACTACTACTATTATTAGTATTATTATTACTACTCCTCCTACTGCTCACTACATCTGACTACGGTTAATGGGTTGCAGGTGTGTGAGTATTTGAGGTTGCTGGCCTTAAACCCTAAAACCTACATCCCAAAGCAAACTGGCACAGGAACATTCACCCTAAACCCAAAACCCCTGAACCCTGAACCCTAAACCCTAAACCCTCAACCCCTAAAGCCCTAAACCTGGCACGGGAACATTCAGCTTCTTTCCAGCTGACGCTGCACAAGGTCCTTGTAGACCTGCAGGGATATTTGGCCTAAACATCCTCATTAGCGGTTCAAACACCCAGGTAAGGGTTTCCAGGGCTTAGGATACGACCCAACAATCAGATATATCCCGAAAACGCGTACTACGATTCCTACTCAGTGCTAACATCCCAAGTACCCAAACATCGGGCACATGGACCGTAAACATGTTCCTATTTCAAGAGCACCATGGGGTATCAAATTATCACGTTTTCACTCCAGGAATGATTGTACCGCATTAGGGTTCAAGGCTATAGGAACTCGTGTTCTAAGTGAGATTGAAACCATGCGGGCGTACGCCTAGGGGGCTCTACGCGGATCATGTGCCCTTTATGTACCCTTCAGAGCCCCATGGCTACTGCCCTGATAAACCCAGAACGCAGGTGCCCAAACCTTAATCCCAAAATTAGTAAGCATGGTGCGAAACACTAGTGCGGTCTACACTAGCACAGTGTAATAATACACGTAATAATGATACTCGTAAAAATAGTAATAATGGAAAAGGAAATGAAAGCTACTATATACATTAGAAGCGTTTCAATTCCCAAGTTAAGGTCGTTTTGGTACTATACAAAGCGACCAATTAGAGTGAGGTCGGGTGCGGTCGCTTTAAACTGCCCAGCTAGCAACTACAGAGGGAAATCGCTTCTAACCTGATCATGACCTGAGATTTCTTACCTAGATCCGAAAACCCTAAACCCTCAACCCTAGACCCTAATCCCTAAACCCTAAACCCTAAACCCTAAACCTAAGGTCCCTAGGAGCGCTGGTGGTTGAGGGTTTAGGGTGTGGAGGGGGTAATCCCTATCCAACCCCCCACATGAGTATTTACTTTGGTGGTTGAACCCAGTAAGATTACATTCCCCATATAAAATACGACACCCCAAAAGGACAATAGAATCTTACTCTATAATGGGTACCATAATATCCCCAAATAAAATACTACTCACATGAAACTGGTTTCCAGGCCATCTTACTTTGGTTTAGGGTTTAGGGACCATATCCCTAAACCCTAAGCTCTGAACTCCAATCCCTAACCCTAAGCCCTGAACCCTGAACCTGTGGGGGCTTAGCACCCAATAATGGGCTATCTGGACATTGGGTACTTGGATTCGTAGTAGGGGTTGGGAACAGTATATGATTGTTGGCTACTAGCCAACATTACGGTAGTTCGGAACAACACACAGTGGCATGCATAGCCACGATTGGGCCAACATTCTCAAACCTCAGCTGTTAACACAAGTTCCAGCATCTAATGCTAAACAAAAACTGTACACCCTGAGCCAAAGGCGTCTAGATCCTAAACCCCATCACTGAAACCTGGGCTGGAAACGCTAAATTAGCCACCTCCTGCATTGCCTGACAAACCCCTGTGCCCAAAGTTAATCCTGACGGTAACAAGGAATCTTGGTAAGTTCTCAGAATTCGGTTTTTTTTTGGGTCCCTACTACAATAAAGCCCTGCGTCCATAGGACGCACAATACCAAAAAGGAAGGACTATACTTTCGACAAGACCCATACGACTGTACCCATCCTCCCACAACCCCAAACCCTAAACCCTCAACGCTAAACCTCCTAAACCCCTCACCCCCTAAACCCCTCAACCCCTATAAACCCCTATAAACCCCTAAACCCCTCAACCCCTCCACCCCTGAACCCTAAATCCCCCAAACCCTCAGACCTGGCCCTTGGCCAGCAGCTCTTCATGAGTTCCCATCTCCACGCATTCCCCAGAACTGAGCACGACCTGGGGTTTAGGGTTTAGGGTTGGGGTTTAGGGTTTAGGATTTAGGGTTTAGGGTGGGCCATAACCTACTGAGAAGGCTTTGGGATTGAGGGAAAAGTCAATGGAAATCAGCAAAGGGTGTAGGCTTTAGAAGGTGAGTGAGATAATGGATGTTACTATAAAGGGGAGTTTAGGGTTCAATTGACAAGTGGAAAATTGAAGGTGAATGAAATAATGAAAAAAAGGCCGTGGAAAGAACTGAGTTAGCGAGACTATATGGGCTGTTCTCAAAATTATGGGCCCCTCTTGGTTATAACTTACAGTACAGCACCTAACATTCAAGGGTACCAAAATGGGACCTAATTTTGGAAACTACCCAGAAAGGAGCTTCTATAGGGATTCATTCTTCAATTCCCTACTAACAATCAGTTGATGTTGATCTCCCTACTGGTTGTTAGGGGAATGAAAGGGGTGGTCAAAAAAAGGAAACTAACTACGGAACTAACTACTATAACGTTGGAATTACATTGGGGCTAGTACACACACATCTATTCCACCTTTCCTTACCCTCAAGGCTCTTGCTACAATTGCTTGCACCCAAGCCCCGTGTACCCAATTTTTTCTTTTAGGGCTATCACAAACCCCAAAACCGGCATCCCTGTGTACTAAATATCCCTGTAACCCCTTGTTGGGTATGTGAGCTAGAGTCTAAACTCCGAGTATGCCCCCTAATAAGCCGTAGAATATTCCCCTGCACAATCCCCTATATAACCACCCTTAAAGCAGTTTAGATTGTGGCTCATATAGTATAGGCCCCCAAAGTACTAAGAACCACGAAATCTTTCAAAAGGAGGCCTTGTGAAACTGGTGACAACACGGCTTCAGGTTGAGGGGGGTGCCCTGACCACCCCCCTCTGTATAGGGTTCAGGGGTTCGGGTTTGGTTTTAGGTTTGTACCCCTAGGGTTAAGCCCCTGAGGTTTAGGGTTTAGGGTTTAACCCTTCTAGAGGTCTCCCCCTTACCTCGCATTAAGAAAAAAATCATTGATGTAGGACCACCCCCAAACCCTAAACCGCAGAGGGTAATAGTACATGTGAACGGGGCGCGGGTAGGTGAGCAGGAATGCTATCCCAGAGGGTCCTAACTATCTAATCCGCTCAAACTAGCACTGACCTCCCCCTACGGTTTTTGGGGTTTAAGGTAATAGTTCATGCAGCTTATAAGACAGGTTGAATACTAGGGGAATAACTTGATATGGGGGGGTGGGGGAGATGTTCAACATGAGTGGTTGTATGGGTTACTAAAATCAGGCTTTGGAGGAAGGGGATAGACATATGTATATATATATATGGATTGAGATTCTGCGGGGTTCTATTAGAGAATATATATCTATATATGAACTGCATTTTTAGTTGAGAGATCATGTAACAAAAAGAAGGGTTCCTATAGCAGGAGTTCGGAAAGTGGTTTGGATTAATATGTTCAACACTTGTCCTTTAGAGCAGTTGGGTACAATGACTGCTTGAACGATAGAAACGGGCCCCGGAAAGCCAAACACAAAAAACGTTATGATAGCTATGATATGCGTAGCCGTTGGCATGCAATAACCCTAAGCCCGAAGCCTTACACCCTAGGGCCCTAAACGGTAGGTCAGTGTTCCACAGCCACTTAAGGACCATGCAATGCGGTCTGCATCTTTCACGGTCGACAGGCGGTGAGCGACCACCTTGCGTACTTGGCAGTTGTTGGTTTGCTACAGGTAGACTTGTCAGCACAAAATCCGGCAGTTGTTGCAACCTTTTAGTTCAAAAACAAGTCAATAAGGTGCCTGTACCACATAAAACAAACGCAACATCATGCTTGCTACTACATACATAACGCCTGCAGGTTTGGCCACTAACCCTAGGCTCTAGAATTTTGTTTCCTTGAAGATGTTGAACCGTAGGCCAAAACACTCAGTCAGCAACAGGTTTGGAAGAGTGCAGTGCAGGATGCCCGGAGTTTAGGGAATAATTAGTCCCTCTAAAGGGGATATATGGGGATTTATAAGGACGTATACATATGTATATATATATATAGGGGGTGTATAGGATTTAGGGTCTAGGGTCCATGTACCCAAGAATCAAATATCTGGGATTTTGTAAAAGTAGTTATAGTACAGGTTTTGGATAAGTATATGATCACAAGGTGCTTTGGCCCTTAGGGTCGGTGTAAACAGCCACAAGTAGCTTTGTTCTCAGTACCCTTCCAAATCGCGTGTCGGAAGGTCCCCTAGTCCGAGCAACCCTGCGTTGCACGCTGCAAGAGGTGTCACGCAGTAGGGCTTGGGGATACCCTAAACCCCAAACACCAAAACCCTAAACCCTCAAACTTGTCATGAGTTCCCCTACTACCCCCCATACACTACTCGTAGGTTGCCACTTCATCAGCCTTACTGTGATCAGCACCCCCCAAAATACCAGCTGAGAGGAACCTAGGGGAGGTAGTTGGGAAAACCATGAACTGGTAGCCCAAGGATGGGCTCTCATAATATGCCTGCAGCCGCCCTCAATCTGTATATGTATACATATATAGAAGTTTACACATTTGTATATATGTATATGTATATAAATACAAAACCTATAAATGTACACAAAGACAAACCATACAGGTATACACAATCAGACATATGTAGACTTATTTAGGAACATGCTCACACATTACATGGGGGTCAATCCAGTGCGTATATATATATATATACATGTACACATAATTGGTATGCATACGTGTATGTATGTATGTATGTATGTATGTATGTATGTGTATGTATGCATGTATGCATGCATGCATGCGTGGAAGCAAGCATGTGCGTATGTGTGTATGTATATGTATGTATGTATGTACGTACGTACGTATGTATGTATGTATGTAAGTATGTATGTATGTAAGTATGTAAGTAAGTATGTGCGTGCATGTGCGGACGTACGTATGCATGTATGCATACATGTGTTTGTGTAGGTGTGTACGTGTGCATGTGTTTACGTGTATATGTATGTATGTACGTACATAGGTATGTATGTCTGTATGTGTGTATGTGTGCATGTGAGTATGTATGTGTTTATGTATGTATGTATGTATGTATGTATGTATGTAGGGACAAACACATACATGCATGCACTGACGTACATTCACACGTACCTACCTACATACATACATACATACACCTACATGCGTATGCAAGTATGTACATGCATACATTTATGTGCGCGTACGTACATACATACATACATACATACTTACTTACTTACCTACTTACTTACTTACTTACTTACTTACATACTTACATACTTACATACTTACATACTTACATGCATGCATACAAACATACGTCCAAACATGCATGCATGCATGCATGCATAGAATGACACACACATACATATACATATACAGATATATATATGATAGTTACATGCACACAAACATACATACATGCATGCATGTACGTATGTATGTATAAATGCATAGCCCAGCGTGCCCCGAAAATCTCTGATTTGAGAAATTGCCCCCTAAGCGTCCAATACCTCCTCAAATATTTGTACCACAGTTGCTAGCACTCAGCTATTAGGTGCACAAACCCTTAGGGGCTAGTCGCTAGTCAAGCCTAGGCCGTACACCCTGAGCCGAGCAGCAATGAAGGTTCGACCGCTCCTTTGCTCCATGAGCTGGTTCAGCGCCTGCGTTTAAAGGAAACACCTGGACCCATACACCCAAAAGGTTCCATAGGTGTATAGTATACACTTAGGCCCCTAAGATGTTCCCAGGTAACTACTTCAGGGATCAAGTATCTACTGCGAATATATAGCTGCATGGACTTAGGGTGCCCTACCCCTTTTTTGGGGGTACCTAACTTTACGTCCAGTATCTTTTGTATGCAGAATTTCAAGTACCGGGTAAATAAAGATCAGGTAGGGTCTGCTTGTGAGGTTTGGGGGTTTGGGGTTCTGGGTTTAAGAACCTAGGGTTGAGGGGAGGGTTCACGTTATGAGGTATAAGTGCGGGAAGAGTGGTTTGGGGCACAGCTGGCGTATACAGGATGTGAGCCATGGCGGCAACAGTTGAGGAAGTGTAGGACGCAAATCAAGAGCACTGTTCGAATTCGTCATTGGGTTTTAATAGATCGATAGGCTTGACCCAGCGTTGCAAGATTTCAAAGGCAGGGCTATAGTCCCCCTCAAGTAGATAGAGTATGGCTTGGGGCAGATTATAAGAGATCCCATTATACCCCATATCCTATCTGCTTAAGGGGGACTATACCTGGGCTGTGGCCCATGCAGCTCATGCAGACTTCTGGCGCTGAAAGATTGTGGGTTTACTCAACCCAGAGGATCCATGTACCAGAGGGTCCATGTACTCAATAATTAGGTCCCTGTAAAGGGAAATATAGAAGTATATAGGGGGTCAATAGGGTTTAAGGTTTAGGATCTAGGGTTGAGGGTCCATGTACCCAATAATTACATACTCGGGATTTGAGCAATAAGAATTATAGTACAGGTTTGGGGCAAGTATTTGACTATTAGGTACTTGGACCCTAAACCCTAAACCCTCAACCCTAAAGATCCCTATATACCCCTAAACCCTAAACCCCTTTAAAGGAACCTAATTATTAGGTACTTGGGCCCTTAGGGCAGGGCCCCCTATACAGTTGGACCAGGGGCTATTGAGTAGTGTATTTTTGGTGGTTGAACCTAGTAGGATAATCCTTAAATAAAATACTATACCCCCAAAGGAGGATATAATCTTACTCTATATTGGGTACCATAGTATCCCCAAATAAAATACTACTCTATTGGACTTGGAAGGGGTGCCTCTAGAAGGCTTGCCAAGCATGGCACTCAAGTCGGGCAGAAAGATGTTCTCATCATTTTTCATACACCCTAAACCCTAGACCCTAAACCCTAGACCCTAAACCCTAATGCCTCCATCATGTTCGAAAATGGCCAAATCTCCCCGAGAGCAAGTGGTTCGCAGAGCATCCATGCTCAAATCAAAATAACGTGGTCATGGAGACCATACCCTATGGGTCCAAATACCCTAATATTGGGGTTTCAGGTACCCTGAAGCCCCACTATTTGGGTACTTGGACCCTTAGGGATACAGCTCCAAGAACACCCATGCCCAAACCATATAAACGTCCATGCTCGAACGCATCAAGTAATCGAAACAACAATGCCCAAGACAGAACAACATTGCTGCAAGCCTTTTGCTCTCCGGTCATAAAAGCTTGAAAAATGGCACTGAACGCCTGCGAGGCCACTAGTTGTTTTCCGGCTATCTCCAACTCCTTGAAGCCATCTGTTCCTGTGAAATTGCATTTAGCGTACAGCAAAAAGCACTGTGCCGTGTAAGTTGCTGTTGCAAACGGACCCAAACTACATGTTACTCATGTACCTGGGCCCTTGCATTTAGGCTTCAAGGGCTTTTTTTAGGCTTTAGCAATTTAGGGGGTGAGGGTTTAGAGGATTAAGGCTTGTTTCATGCGTTTTGCTACTACCCCCCTCTATACTGAGCCCCACCCTAAATCCCCCTTAATGAACCTTGATTAGGCCTAATCACCACCAAAAAACCTCCATTAAGAGGGGAACCTAGGGGAGTAGTATAGAGGGCGGGTAGCGGGGGAACCCATGAACCCTAAACCCCTCGGACCCTAAACCCTAAACCCTAGACCCCTAAACCCTGAACCCCTGAACCCCTACTAACCCCCAACCCCTAACCCCTAAACTGCCAAACCCTAAACCCTTCAACCCTAACCCCACACTCTTAACCCCTAAACCCCTAAACCCATAACCCCCCAACCCCTAACCCCCAAACCCTAAACCCATAAACCCCTAACCCCCAACCTCTAACCCCTAAACTCCCAAACCCTAAACCCTTAAACCCTAAACCCCTAAACTCCAAACCCCTAAACCCTAAATCTATTCTGGGGGCTCGTAACCGCAAATCCGTCGAGGCTGAGCCAGCGGCTTGCTGCACGATGCCCTCGGATTCGGCATCCAGGGCCGACGTTGCCTCTACAGGGACAGGTTTAGGGTTTAGGATTTTGGTTCTTGGAGTTAAGGGTTTAGGGTTAAGGGTTTGGTTCTTGGAGTTAAGGGTTTAGGGCTTAGGGCCTAGGGTTTAGGGCCTAGGGTTTAAGATCCTTATCTGAGGGAGGGTCGGGGGGACGTAGTAATAATAAAAAAAAGTAAATGGAAACTACTATATATCATTTAGGGCTTGGGGTTTAGGGCTTATAGTGTCAGGGGGACTCAGTAAGTAGGCTAATAATGAGGATAAATGTGGTTACTATATGGTTTATAGGGGTTGCTAATATACTTACGAAGTCCCCCTGATCCTCCAAGGACCCCCCCAGCTGCTCCTGTTTGTAGGTATTTGGTAGTTTCCATAAATAGGGGACCCCAATTTTCTGGAAACACCCACTGGGCTCTATAGAGAGTGCGTGGGGACCTCTACAGGCGGCCGATTCAGTTTTGGCCAGCAGACAAGCCATCACCACAGCTCACAGAAAGTCCCAAAACCCTTAATTCGGGAATATACCTTAAATCAAATCAGGGATCCTAGTATCATTTAAGTTATATTCCCGAATCAAGGGATATGGTATTGTCTGGGTTAAGCCCTATCGGTCGCCTGCATCCATACAAAAAAAGTCATGCTACTTCCGATTTCAGCTCTGTAATGACTGACAGGAACTGCCATTGGAGCAAGGCACCATGCATCGCTGAAATATCACCGCTAAAACAGCCCCACACGAACACACATTGGGCTATCAGGGCCATACTGCTGCACTTGAACCGTCTATGTTTTGCAACCCTGCTAGGTCCTTACGAGATTGAATGGAAGGGCCCCTGATTTGCCGTCCAACACAGGTTCTTGCAAGCACGCCACTTTTTTGTCCACAAAATCGTTTTATGCCAGGTCTTGAGTAGGAGTCTAACTGGTTGGTAACCAGATTCTCCAAAGCCCCAGTGGTTCGAGCATACAGACACTTTTATGCAGACTTTCTACCGACCTGTCAGACCCCACTCTTGTCTCGTCTCAAACAACGAGTTTAAGATCGAAAGGCTATGCAACAGTTGGCGAGCGATTCATGCTTCTGTGGCAAACTGTAGATGCCTACCTTTGCTTCCCGTGCATGTGTTAGGGGCATTGCTTCAAGCTAAAAATAATGAGACACCCAAACCGGACTGAACCACCTTTTTTCCTGCAAGCAGAGGTCATAGTATAGCCTCGAGTAATGGGGTTTCATGTTTGTTTGGGGAAGGGCAAGCCCCGTTTAATCTTCATGAAAACATCCATGTAATCTTTACGCACACCCAAACCCCCAAACCCTAGACCCTATTTGAGCTCTAGTCAGTCTAAACGCCTAGTATCCCGCGTTAATAGCCCCTTATAGTAGTCTCCTATAGAATCCCTATATAACGCCCCTTTAAGGAACTTATTTAGACTACAGCTTATTGGAGGCTTCAGGCCGCGACGGCTTGGGGTTTAGGGCTTTGCGGCTCAGAAATGGGGGTCAGTTTTCAATCTCGCAAGCTGAGCTACCTGGCCCCCCTAGAGGATCAGCAAAATTGACTGCCCCCCTCCCCAAATTGAACCCATTACTATATTTGGGAAACCAGCTGATTATTGGGAGGTTCCATTTTACGGATTTTCAATCTTGCAAGCTGAGCTATCCATTCCCCTATTGCCAAGCACCATCACAGCCACTCCGCAACGATGTCATTCTGATGAGGGTGTTATAGTTTAGGAGGACCCCCCACCCTGTAATAGTGGTATAATAGGAATATAAGAGGACCCTAATATAACCCCTATTATCCCCTATAGTCACTATTACTGGGTGGGGGGTCCACCTAAGTTATAGTA
>CAJNIZ010036324.1:34026-67827 GCA_905231905.1 Symbiodinium pilosum | reverse complement strand
GGCCTATATGAGGTTTATATAGGCCCCTTATAAGGGTAACTACCCACCTGGAACTGTCCTTGAACTATTGAAGAGAACCTCTTAGGAAATCCATACAATCCGGACGAAAGCAGCTTTGCCTTGCCGAGCCATGAGCTATCAAGTTTGTGGCGAACACATATGGCAGGCTGGGGCATGTAGTACAAAACCCGAGGCAATGTACCAGCAAATGATCACCGCACAGCCTGGCATCCTAAGAAGACATTCAAAGCAGAAATGGCAGAAACGTGGCTGGGGATTAGGGTATAGGGGACCAGCCAAGTCTCGGCAAAGGGCAGGCCCAGCCAAATGATTGAAAGTCCCGGGCTTCCAAGAGAAGCTGGGCACATAACGCGACATTGCGCAGCCTAAAACCTTCCTACGACAGAGGCTGGATCGAAATAGGAGCCCAAACGTGTACAAAGATGCTGTACAAGGTGCTGGGATGGTTGAGTGGGAAAGTTTGGGCGCCTGGACAGAACATGCTCACCTTCGGGAGCAGTGGTGCCAAGAAGAGCAAAAGTAGATTATTCCTGTCGTCTTGCTCTGTCGAAACACTAGAGCAGACGTGCTGGCAACAGTGTCCGTATGACCGACACACAGCTGACATGGCAAATAAGCAGAGAGAAACCTCATTCGATGCAAACTGATTCTCTCATCTGGTCAACCTGTGCTCTACACAGGACCATCAATGGCAAGTGCAATGCCAAGTCGCAAGCCACTGAGATCACTGCAGCGCGCAGCCTCGACCTCAGCTGGAAAAGCTCAGCTGTGCAGCAAAAGCGTTGGCTCCTGGAAGGTTGCAAATAAAGGCTGCTTCGGAAAAACTGGAGAGCTTGCTGAAATCGCATTTCAGCACACCCAGCACCCTTCACACAATGCCCATGACTAGTGTCTACGTACTTACAAACTGTTTAGGCCGTTGTGTGTGCAGGATGCACAGCTTTTACCTCGATCTATTTGAAGAGATTTCATGGCCAGTGCAAAGTCACAGCTCAGGTCTAGCCCTCGATAAAAGCAGCCTGAACCCTCACGCTCCAAAGCATCTTGAAAGCACGAACGTATCAAGCAGCATTGTTGAGCGGAAGTGCACTCCTGCCTCACTGGGCTCAAGGCGGTCTCAGGGCACGGAGAGCGGCACCTGACGTCATTGAGGAATGTCTTGATTTGAAGTTTGAGCTTGCAAGACAGGCGCGTGGTCAGACAGGGTCTAGGCAAGCCAATGTCAGATGTGCCGATGATGGGGTCAGGGGCGGGCCACCAAGGGTGTTGAAAATCAAAAGTCTGAGTGACCGCACGCCAAGGTAACTGTACGAGCTCATCGACATGGTGCCGTAGGCGGTGTCCGGCAGCCTCAGCAGAAGCCACCGCTACAGCATCGCCTGCTGACAACATTGATGACTGCAACACAAGCATGCCAGTTCCAGGGCCTGGCCTGTTCGTTGGGGAAGACCTTGGCCAACAGAACATCAAACAATCATCAGAGACCGGTTCACTCAGCATTAAGCCAAGCGCGTTACAGCCTTAGAAAAACCTTTTTGGTCCCTGCTCGCAAGCTTTCCTGATGCAACAAAACCGACATCAGTGGCCTCCCAAAGCAAAAAATTGACCGTGGCTGATCGCATGCCACAATAAATCTCGTCAAAATGCTGACAGCCTCACTCTCAGTGCGGCCGAGGGGCAACGCCCCAAAACCGGACAGCCGAGAGGCTAAGTTCCTCCCGCAGGCACCATGTTACAATGCATGCCTACTCATATCCTGCGGTAAATATGAGCTCAAGAGGATTGTAATTAGCATCAATGTATGGCATGGCTTGGAGGCTTGGATTGAGTTGCGCAGATCGGCCATAGGTGAACCCGATGTTGACGGGGAGGCATGTTGCTCACACATGCTTGTATCAGATTCATGCTGGGTTTGCACGGGCCTGTAGCTGCTCCGGTCATCTGCAACGATGGAGGCAAGCTCCTCGAGGCTGCGGGCTATGGTGTTCGCTCTGGACTCTGACTGCGGTATGCCCCAGAGAGGAAGCCTGGTTCATCATTGCTAGTTGCTCCAGGAGCTCTTCCACGGTTGGCACCTCCTTGAACTTCACCTCAAAAGCTTGAGAAGTCTTTGCAAGTTAAGGACTTTGAGGGTTGCGCTTGATTTCCCCGTGGCCTTGCGTTTTCTACTTGGAGTGATGCTCCGTGCGGAACGACCTCCTTCAAGGCTTAGCGAGGATCAGGGGCAATAGTGTGTTTGTTCTGGTCTGAGGCTTGATTCCAAAAGGTTCCAATAGCTTGGACCGCAAAGGCATCCCGAAAACTTCAGCGTCAAGCTGCAAAACCGCTACGCCCTTTGATGAAAAGGTGCTTCGAAGCCATATTAGCAAGCATAACAGCTAACCCCCTGCGATGATTGAAGATCCGACCCTTCCTTCATCTTGGCCCTTGGCTTCAGGATCGTGTCCCCGCTCCCCCAGCCCCCGCCCCCACCCCCTTCGGCCGCTGCGGCCGTAGACGGTCCATCCTGCAATCTTCTTGCACGCCAGGGAACAGTCTTGACAGCCGTCGGCGAGACGATGCCCGCAGAGGAGGTGTGCGCCTCGCGAAATCGATGGACCGAAGCGAGCACAATGATGTGGCAATTCAAAACTCTCTCCATCACAGTCATCATCATACTTCCCTCAACAACATCTGGGGCCACTGCGGCTTCCATCTCCACTATGGAGTCGCCGAGAACAACTGCCACGGCAACCATTTCCCCGGGAAGGCGTTAAGCGCACATTCAACGCAACTTCTAGGGCACTGGCTCAGGTCAATGCCCCCAGAAGCCAAGGCGTTTGCCTGCCACGACGACAGGACCTGCGCAGCCCGGCGCTTCAGAGATGCCCGTGTTAAAGCTTCGAGCTGGCAAGCAGGCAAGCAGCTTTGCCTGTCGGAAAGCCTCCCGCTTCCAGGCAAAGACATCACCAGGCCAAGTGCGCTCCTGAGATGAAGTTCACTGACCAATTGTGGCACGACTGACACATCATCTCTCTCAACAGCAACACACTGTGGATGCACAGCACTCGTTAAGAATTTAACAAAGCTTCAACAGCCTACCCCAACATACCCAAGCGAGTGATGGTTGCTCCGGCGCCTATGGCTCGCAAGGCCTGAAGAGCCTTGATGTGTTCCTAAACAAACTCTAAGAACGCAAAGGAGTGAAGGCCGGCAAACCCTAAACCCCCTAAACCCTGAAAGCAAGGCATGATTCCATCTAGTGCGGGCTGGTTCTCTGGCATTGGGGGGCCAACTGGGTCGGGTGGCCGACAGCAACGGAGGTTGACTGAAACGCACTTTACCCGATTTACTCCTTCTCAAGCAGGTGCGGCTCAAGGGTCAAACCGCCGCCGCGCGGACACCACAGTCATGCGCGACCTGGTGCAGCATTGGTGCAGCTTCTGGGCCCCACTCGCGGGACTTGGAGTTTACGTTTGAATGCAGGAGTCATCTGAAGGAACATGACAGCATTGCGCCCCGGGCCTCACAACAGCAAGCCCAACCAAAAACAAATCATGTCATTCTCATGCAAGGTTGAATTGCCAACACCTTTAGATTCTCTCTTGACACGTTGCTTGGAATAAAAATCTGACAAACCGTTCCAGCAAAGTCGGTTTGCCCCGGGAAACCGGCAGAATCGGAAGGACACGTGGCATGTAGCGCCGGGCACTCTCGGTGACCCACATCCTGATCACGTCGCACCATAGCCAAAACGTCAAACATAGCATTTCATAACCTCTTCGTGCAGCTTCACTGGCATGCGTTCCTGAGACCCTTGCTCGTCTGCGTTGGTCACGATGCAGGTCTCCCCAAGGCGCATGGCCGTCAAAAGTACCTGGGGTGCCCATGCCCAGCTGAGCGTCACAGCGGAACTTCCGAGTGTCCACCGCTCGGATCTCCCAATTGCACCCTTGTTAAACCATCCACAATATCTTTGGAACATCCTGCGAGCCTGCTCGACGAGGCTCTCCAACTGGCTGTACTGATGAGGCCTAAAAAAGGAAGCCAGCACGGAAAGCAGGGCACTGCAAACTGGAATCGCAAGATTGTGTATCACTGGGTCGAGTGCAGGAACTCATTGGCGTTGATGGCAGAGCTGCACATCAGCGTGTCATCCTTGATGTATAGAACAAACCATCATGTTTGGTTTCGATTGGGTGTCAGCAGACTTGCAAGCTTCCTTGCAAAGACATCACAGTGCATCTTGACTGCTTAGATTGGCGCACGGAGCTAGGGGTGTGCTGTCGCTGCTATTGCCCAGGTGCTTGACAGCATGGCTGTAGCAGCAGTGGCTTTCACCAACTGCATGGCTGGAACTGAAACAGAAGTATTGGCTGCTAGGAGGATTTGGATGTTGAAGTCCTGCGGCTGGGGAGCCACCTATGCTCATCCCCAATCATAAAAGCCCTGTCCTGAATGGAACGACATCCCTAAACCCTAGTTAAACCCTGAACCGCGTCGCGCTCCAAACATTTCCATCATTGCCCTATCCACTGGGCGACTGACCCAGTCAAAGATGAGCAGTGTGAAGGGCTTACTAGGAAAACCTCAGCAGGAAGAAGCAATTTTCGCGAGGGCTTTGGAAATCTGTTGGGGCCACCTTTGTGCTGGCCCATGTCACCAGAACATGCCCAAGTTGTTGAGGCACAGACTCCCCGGCAAAGGCAGGGGCGTTTGGCCCGGGGCCTCCACCTTGTAGCTGAACGGGCCTGCAGACCAAGGACAACAGCTAAGACAACACTTCAAGTCCTGCTGGTTGAGCATTTCCTAAGCTAAGAAAAATGCGGGGCGCACTTGACGGCCATCTCGCGTCAAACTCGATGCCAGCGTTGAAATCCAGGCGTGAAAACCTCACTGAGACAATGTGGAAGCTGAGCCCTTTGCTGATTTCAACCAACACTGATACATCTAATCTTCGACAGTAGCAACTCTAGTTACAAGACCTAGATGTGCCGCTGCCGATTCTTGGGTCGCAGCTTTGTCTGGTGAAACGGTGCCTCTCCAAAGTCATGTCCTGACCGACATGGCTCAGCAGCAAGAAGCCCAGCAATCAAAGCAGAAGCCTGAGACTAAGTAGTGACATTGTCGCAATATTCCCACTTTACGTACAGCCAAATTCAGTGTACAGTACCCAATCGACAGACTCTACGTTTCCATGCCCCTAGAACGGAGATCTCCTTGCTATGCTGCTAGGCCCTCGCAGAAACTCAATTTGTACCTCACCTGATGTCCGTGATATTCATGGCAAAGGAAGCTGCAAAAGGATGAACTGCATCCTGGGTTGGGCATGTTCGAAGGGAGAAAGCGCGAACCCATGCGTCCATCTCCGCCTGCAGATAGCCCTGCGGAGCTGCAGAGAAGCAAACCAATTTGCTAGGTCTTATGACCTTGCATGAGCTCTGCTGCCCAGGCTTTGCTAACACCATTGCTAGCCTCAAATGTGACCAGTGCAAGCAGGTCAACATCACCTGGCCTGAAAACCTACTTACATGAAAAGCCTTTCTCTTTGATCGCATCAGAAGCATTCAATCTCTCCATCTTTCTTTTCATTCATGGGCTAATGATGTCGCTTCGGAAGCTCATGTGCGACAAAGAATCAGGTATACACCCAAGAGCCTGCCAATCCAAAACATATGCCCATTGTCGCACATCCCTCGTCCCATCCCAACCCGCCCTGGCCGTAGGGCACTGGGAGCGCTTGGCGCTCGTACACGGGATCCCGCTGGATGGAGAGGCCTACGCGACAGGCTATGCAAAGGGACAACAATGCTTTCAGAATCCTCTTTTGATATGGCAGCAGCCAGAACCATGTGCCACTGCGCATGCACGCCGGTCATCAGCACAACATGCAAAGATTTCCTCAAGACAAATCATCGGCATTGTGAAAATCTGGGCATTCTGCTGCAAATGCTGCAAGATACGATCTAGTCGCTCGCATTGGCAACGTGAGCACAAACCTTGCTATACTCTTGCCATCGCGATGTCCCAAGTCCTATGAAGGTGAATGCATGCTCTTCACTTGGCAGGAAAAGGCGGAAATGTAAGACTACAAAAGCGGCAACGCATGGCTACCACAGACCAAATTCCAAAAGGGAGCCATCAATCCTGCAGCATCTGAGGTCTCAAATCCATCTTTCCGCAGCGACAGCATTCGGAACCTCCCGGCTGAAGAGTTGGTCCATGAGGATTCGGCAGCAGCCCTGGCAAAGCATCCAAGCAGCTTGAGGAAAAAGACCCCTACTCTCTCTCATTTGCTTTCATGCCAAAACAAAGCTCTCTCAACGGCCTGTTGGAGCCTTCGGAGCCTTCGGAGCCTCGAAGCGAAGCGACTCGGAAGGGAGGACCTTTTTGCTCTCAGAAACGAGAGCTCTCCTCTCTCCTGCTACTCTTTCCTTCTCGCCATTTCTCGCCCTATGTACCGCTTTCCATCCGAGGCTCAAACGTAGTCGCGACCTGCAACATGACCAAAGTGAGGCATGAACATATACATGAGCGATAGAACAAGACTCTATATTATGTTCCAACGCCCATTGGAGGAGTTCGGCACACTCGAAAGTACGACGTGGATCCAATCTGGCCAAACCCGAAGAAAAGTTATTTCTTGGCTATCCCCCGGCATCTTGGCTGAGCGATCGACCCGTCAGCGAAGAAGGAAGATGGCCCCTGGATTGCGGAAAGGCGGCTTTGAACAGTCCATCATCACGGCACTTCCTCGCTGCTTGCCGAGGCCTGTAGAAATAATCTTAGCTCGGATCCCAAGCTCAAACAAGAACGCTGCACTGTTTCAGTGACATCTCCACCCAAAGACACGATAACCCGCCCAGTTGTGAACGTTCTGATCATGTTAAGTCCCCCACGGCGCATAGCTCGGGTAGGCCTGTGTGTCAACCGTCAACTAAAAGCTGCACCCACAGACAGACACACACACACACACACACACACACACACACACACACGCCTAGTGGGCAATTCTTGTGGTTTGGGGGAGGGTCTGCTGTGTTTCGAGCATGTCATTACAAGGAGCTAGCTCCGCCAACAAAACTCAGCTCTCACCTTGAACACTGCAAATCTCAGTCTTTCTGTCAGCAATGCTCCGCGCTTGCACAGAAACCTTGACGTCGTGTATCAGACCCCTCTAGCACATCAGGAGGCACCAGGGCGCCAGCATCGCGGCCACCCAGAGAGTGGGACTGTGCAGGGCCGCGCCAGTATGCATCCTCATGACTTTACGGGGCAATTTTGACAAAAACCTGATAGCAAACAATGCTACAGGATGACAATCACAATTCCCTACAGGCAAACTTCAAGTTTGAGCTATGGGCGTTGTATGGGCTGAGGAGGAAGTCACAGAAGATGTATACGATTTAAGGAATCGCATCTCGAGATCATTTCAGACGCTCTCAGGGAGCGAGATCACTTGTGACTTCTCCCGGAGGTCATTGTGAGTTTTCTCCACTGGAGGGTCACTTGCAACTTCTCGAAAACGCGAATTTGCTACATGTCATAGCACAATGCCCGGCGTCACTCGTGACTTCTTTGGGTTGGGATCAGGACCAGGTCACAAGGCGGCACGGGTGAGGGCTTTAACTTGGGGTTCGGGGTTTGGGTTAGGGCTTGAGTTTGGGGATTGGGGTTGATGGACTAGGATTTTAAACGGCGTTGTTTCACATTGCTGCAGTTGGGGTGCAAGGCTTAGGGTCATGTGTGTAGGCCTACAGGCTGAACTAGTAACTGCAGAGCTTGCACAAGGGCCCTTTCCACACAACAAAACAACAGAAGGGTTTTTCAGCGGCTCGGCGATGGAGTGCTCTCTTTAGAGTCCATGGGCTGTAGCATGCTTGGGTTTTCGAGGCTTGGATCAACGTCCAGGGTGTTCAGCTGCGGCTCACGGTTTCAAACTTTTGGGTTCTAGAAAATCTTTAAATTTAGGGATCTGGGGTGGTGTACAGTATGACCTCATTTGGCTTGTCGAGGGTCATCGAGCACAACTGGAACTCATTTCTGCGTGAAACCCTTGCATATTTGTGACTGTGTTCTCAGATGTGTTCCTGGCTTGGCAATGGACCCTTTTCGGGCTCAGGGGCTGCAGATTTCTGAGGTTTTTGATAACTCGTCCAACTTTCCGAAATTGAAGTGTTCAAGGCAGGGGGCTTTGGAAATTCAACATCAGTTCTTGGTTCCGAAAGCGGCGACAGCCTTGCACTTTGCAGGAGTAAACACAGGAAACTGTGAAGGTTCATACGATCGAAGCTCCGAAAAAGGTGACAGTTCTGCATTTCGCGGCAAGTAGTCAACAAGCGACCCTAATTGACAAGTCACAAGCGATCCCTCTACCTCTTTTAGGTCCTGTGCTTTGAGAAGTAAACGGCCGTTTCTTCATGCTTCCTTCCGAATGCCAAAGAGGAAGTTCTAGCAGCTTCCTGGGGCTGAAACTTTGGAACGTGCGTGCAGAAGCCAAAACGGGTGGAAAAGGGATTTCTGGCACTAGTGATCACATGTGTGTCAGGGAAACCCACTTGGGTCTTGGTGAATTTCGAAGCTGCTCCTCTTGCACAAATGCTGCCAGAGAGCCGAGCTAAAGGCCCCGCTGTCGGAGACCGATGTGGCGGATCCCATGCTAGGCACCCTTATCGTCTTTCTGATGTATTGGCATTGTCTTGCTTCACGTGTCTAGCTAATGCAACGCAAAACAAAACAAGATTGTCCTCCTCTTGAGTTCATCCCACTTCTACTTTTCCCTACAGTCAATCTTCCAGCTGAATGAGCCAGCCATCGATCAGGTGCCTCTCCTGTGAGTTTCCAGTAAAGGTCATGTCGAAGATGCAAATGTTTCATCATCTGCCATCCTACCCCAAACGCCAAAAGACAACATGCGCAACATCTTTTCTGGCGCAGTCAAGCCAAGAAGCGCCGCGGCATGTCATCAGCAACTCATGTCCCGCTGCGCATTCCTTGCTGGCGGAAAACGAATTATCCCGGAACAAAGTTCGCACTACAGCTCTTTTTTCTTTGAAGGTTTTGCAATCTTATTCCGGAGGCGTACCTGCAACTGGCAGCTGGACAAGCCCGGCCCGGTAGTCGAGGCCAATTAGGGCCCAAGGCCACGCTAATCACGAGGGCAAGACAAGGAAACTCAAAGGCGTCAAAGGCGTTACAATCCGAATAAGTTATTTGCCGGACGTACAGAGCGATTAGGGCATGCTGCGTAGGTATGACGCCTCATTGCAGTGCTCCTGTCTTACCCTTTTGAACTAACCTGTGGTGATACATCAGGCCGTCTGGAGCCCATGAACCGATGTGACTCCTTGATGGCGCCGTGCAACATGCAGTCTGGCCCGATAGCCTGGACTTCATCAGACTCAAAGGGACCGTGCCTGCGCGATGCCACTGGCTGCAAGCAAGCAGGTAACAGTCATGCATCACCCTGCACAACATATCAGTACCCTCGGAGTCTCATGCTCACCTGCGACCGCTTGCGAGGACTCTTGGCACGGCGCTTAGGGACCTTGGAGGGCGTTGTTTGATGTTTGCAGCTGGTTTTGCGTGAATCAACACCATTCCAGCCTTTGATGCACGGAACAGTCTGAGCTAGGTCACACATGCAACGAACGACAAATTCTGCACCGTGCAAACTGCGCAATCCGAGCACAGTGCCTTTGTATGCACACCTAGCTGGACTAAACGTCTCTTTCCGTGTAACTCCGTGATCCCAACTTCTTGATCATGACATGCTTGCACAAATCCTCAACAGCCCAGCGATTCGAAACATGTCGGGCACTGCACCGATTGTCATGAAATGGGAGTCACCAGTGAACCCCAGCAAATGCAATGATCCATAGTTCCAAGCACCCATAGTCTCTTGGAGCTCGGCGGCGTGACTTTTTGGACGTGCACGGCGCGAGGATAGTGCTTGTGCCGGACGGTCCCAAGTGGTCTCTCCGGTGCTGCGATTGTGGTAGTACCTTGGTGCAGGGGCTTAGGCCAGAGACATCCGAGACGGACTCTGCAGGCTGGTGCGCAAGGCGTGCAAGCAGGTGTGTTTCATCGCTGATCTTCCCCTCGGGCCGCTTGCTTCCTCCCCAGCTCCCGAGCTTCAGGCCACCTTCCTGAGGGCGCGTGGGCCAGCAGCTGCCAAGGGGCCAAAGGCTCTGGGGGCCGCTCACGCATCAGGGCCGTGGGCCTCATGCTTGGAACTTTGACAAGGCACTGCACCGCGTCAGACAAGCACCATCCTGGTTCTGCGTGCGCTGTCGGAAGACAGGTGGACATAGGTGGACTGCCGGAATATCAGCTGGAACATCCTGAAAACCGGGGACGGCACAGATCCCAAGTTGTCACATTGGTCTCCTGAGCACAAGGCCCCTCGAATGCGTGCGCATGCAGATGTTGTTTGAATGAGGGCAGCTATTGTGCAGGAGAATCTCCCTTCCCTTGCATGGCTGCTTGGACATCTTGGACTTGACTTCACCGTGGGGGACTTCACCGTGGGGCTGCCAAAGAAGCGAGCTGAGCACCAGGCCTCATTGTGGTAGTACCAGCAGCCTAGCCAAAGTCTCTCGCTCTGTCACACAGCCAGCCAAAGCCCTTTCCAAAAACGACAGCTTGCTACCATGAAAGCAGACCGCCAAATTGGAGACCGGAATCACGAACCAGGCGTGAGCCTCCCCAACCTATCATGCTCAGGATGTCTCCCCAGCGCCTGTGTTGACATCTAGGTAGCTACGCCACGGGGCCGGAGGCGAGGTGGGTCGCCTTGCGCATCAAGCAAGCTTCGACTCGGACATGGTCCTTGTGACATTTGATGTGGAAGGTGCCGTCGTTTGAATAATGAATGGAGACTCGGGTAGGCAAGGTATACATCTGAAGTCTAATGAGTCTGATGCCCGTCTTCACGTAAAGCTTGGAGCCTGACCTGCCCGGTTCGCTCGAGGTCCTCCCGCATGTGATGCTTCCCCCAGAAAGCTTCAACTGAAAACGCATGCGAGGCGAACAAACACTGAACAAACAAGAATCTAGCCTTTCTTTCTTTCGTTCAGGCTATGGAGGCGAGAGGAATCTCACCTCCGGGCTTCAATGCCCAGCCCGTGTTGGGCAGACTCTGCTAGGAACCCCTCGTGATTTCAGAGTGGGGGCTTCACTTTGGGGGCCAAAACAGAAAATGTAGTCGCATAGGGTATTCATATCGTACCGCCCACGTTCTGAATTTGGCCGCAAGACGTTTCCTTGCGGGGTGAGAACTTGCCACCGTGGACCACATCCCTTTGTTGAAAGTACTATGCAAGCAGGAAAAGTGTGGTTAGCACATTGTGAAGTGGTCTGGTGGCTACATAATGGTTGCCAGCTGGTGCCCACTGTCATCTTAGATGGGGTAACTGCGGAAACAGCTTATGGAGGACTGAACTACTCCCTGGTCATGCACCTTTCTTGGCTTCCATTTGCTTGTTGTGCTATCTCAAGGATGCCTGAAAGTATTGGGGTTGGCCAAATACCACTTGTGGATTACTTATAGGCAAAGTTTTGGCAGCTGGTTCGTTTGCCTGGAGGCGTGCATTGTCATCATTGAGGGGGTAACTGCGAAAAACAGCTTATGTAGGATACATCTGCACCCTTATCTGCACCCTTCCTGGCTTCCTGTTGGTATTTTGGCCACGTCATTGGTGGGGTAACTGTGCAGACAGCTGTTTTAACTGCTTCCCCTTGTACTCTTGGCCTCCTTGCAGTATTGAGGCTGTGCTGAAAACATCAGGGGTCTTGCCAATTTCTTTTTTGGGCCTTTGGAGGAGAGTCTTCTAGGGATGAGAAGTACTAGCTAAGAACTAGTAGTCTATGGAGGAAGACCTGTAGTTGGCTTGCCCCTCAAAAACGTGAGACCTTGACTCCCGTTGCCTTCTGGCTCAGGTGAACTTGTTGCAGCACTCACTTGCCCTCCTCGTGCTTGCCGCCCTTCTCGTCGTCTGCAGGTTCTTCGCGGTTGCCCTCGTTTCTTTCCATCTCCGTGTCCTTCAGCTCGCCTTCCACCTCTGTTTCATTTGGCTGCGTCATTTGCGGAGCTGGTTCAAGCGGGGCCTGGAAGAGATCATCTGCAGCTCTCGGCGACCTGCTTTTGCTCCTTGCTGGTTGTAGTGTTTGGTGTTGCCCTAAAACCCACCATGGTTGTTGTGGGCCTTGTGATGCTGTGTCAAGGACAGTGGTTAGCATCGCTGGTTGTGTGCTTGGCACATTTGGTGGTGGCTGCCGCTTGTATGTTGTTTTGCGGTGTGGTATGGATTGGTTGCTCATTTGACCGGTGGTGGTTGGTTCTGAACTTGTTCCATCGCCTGTGGGGTAGATTGGTTGGTTCGCTCTGTCTGCATGGATGCCTAACACCCACCATGGTTGCTGTATGGTGGTTGGCAAAGGTGGCGGAGGCTGAGGTGGCTGGTGTGGTGGCGGTTGTTGTTGTTGTTGTTGTTGTTGTTGCCCATGCTCTGCTGCTGCTGCTGCTGCTGCTGCTGCTGCTGCTGCTGTTGCATCGCGTGCTTGCTTCGGTGGTTCTCTCACTTGTTGTGTTGGTGTTGGCCACGGTTGTGTTGCTTCTTGGCTGCTCTGTGGCTATTGCTGTTGGTTTGCTTCTTGCTGCGGCAGTGTGTCGGGCTCTGCAGGGGTCTCTGACTCTTGAGAGTCTAGTGTTATGACGTCATTGTGGTGGTGTGTGCTATGTGTTTGCCCAACTGCATGTGTTTGGAGTATCCTGGCTGTAATGCGCCGAATCTGTGTGGTGAGGGCCTGTGCGATCTGGTAAGATAGTTGCAGCTCCTCATGTGTTGTGGTGGTTGTTGTGTGTTGGCTTGGGCCCTCACTTGGTAGCTCAGTAAGTCTCTCAGCACAGGTAAGCCGTGCTGGAGAGCAGTGAAGGGGGGGTTCGTGGCCCAGAATGGTGACAAAATGGGTGTGGTGGTGCGCGTGGCTTGCTGTTACGTCGTGGCTGCTGCTGCTGCTTGATTCCTGTGGTGGTGGTAGAGAGTGTGCTGGTTGTTGGCAGGCTTCGGTGTTCCTTGTTGGCGGCTTTGCTTTGGTTGCTGTTGGCTTTGTCGACTGAGTTTGTTCGCCAGTCTGTTGATTGTGTGGCTTCTGATGATGCGGCTGCTGGCTTGCCTCCTTGTTGGCTGGCTCTTGCATGGCTTGCTGCTTCTGTTGGTCTTCATCTGCTGGCGCTTTATCCTTGTCTTGTTGTGACTGTGGTGTCCTGGCTTGTTTTTGCAGGTACTTTTGCATGTGTATTGTCTCATCTGTTGGGTCGTCCTGCTCTGCCGCCGCTTCGTTGACTGGTGTCACTGCGCTTGTTGCTTCTGTTGCTGTGGTGGTTGTGGTTGTGGCTGCGGTTGCGCAATCTCTGTTTGCTGGGTGTGGATTGTTGTTGTTGGTGACTGCGGTGGCATTTGTGTTGTGTCCTGGCCTTCCTGCGCTGTAGCTTGCTTGCTACCATGGCTGCAACCGATGTTTGTTTGATGGTGTCGAAGGCTTTCCTGATGTCTACTTTGAGGATCCATAGGTCGAAGCCCCAATCCCTGGCCACCCCCGCCATTCTCCTGATTGTGGTGAGCAATTCACTTGCTTGCTTGCCTGAGCGTGCAAACTGGTGGACTGGTGGCTGTTGCTGTAGGATGTGGTTGCATCTGTGTAAGAGCTGTGCCATTGTCCTGTCTATGGTGTTGCTCAACGTGATTGGCCGTGTGTCTTTCCACTTGGATGGCTGCGCTGTCTTGGGGAGCAAGACTGTGACGTCCTGGTATCCTTGTGAGGGGCTGTTGCCCTTGCACAGGGCGTCATCAAGCACCCAGATGAGTTTGGACGCCGTGGTTTTTTGGGAGAGGAAGAAAGCCAGTGCCTCGTTGGACACTCTATCTGGACCCGTTGCTTTTTTCCGCTTCCATCGTTCCTGGATGGCTCGTAGTTCTTTTTCCTCCACAATGTTGTATGGCGCGTGCTTGCATCTTGTTTGCAGGAGTTTCCTCATTCGTTGGAACTCACTGGCAACCTGGTCTGCTGGTTGCTGTTTGAAGATTGCCTCAAAATGTTGTGTCATTTGCTGCTGCCAGCGCGGTGCTGTGATGAGCCTGTGCCCCCACTGCATTTGCTGCGGCTTATCCTTGCTCTGTTTGTATGCTTGCCAATCCCCCTTTGCTGCTCGTACTGCTTGAGCGTGGCCCCAACGTCTCTTCTCCCGTTTATGGGCTGCCTGGATCAGCTTCCAGCGTTGTCTTGTTTGGTCCTGTGGGATCTGCCCAGTTGTGAGCTTGTGTCTGTGTTGCTTGAGTTGCCTGCTCTCTTGGAATTTGGTCTTGGGGTATGCTTCCGTGATGGCGCGCGCCATGGCTGCTAGGCTGTCCCAAGGGTGCGCATTGGTGGGGGGGTGTGGGAGCTTGACCCCCAAATGCTTGAGCTTCATGGGATGGTGTGTAAATGTCTGGGTGGTTGTTTCCTGTTTGTCTCTGCACGCGACTGTTGCCACTACTGCTTCATGATCACTGAGAGCGAAGTCTCTGGACCCTTCCACTGGCTTTATGCTTTGCGTGACTTTCCTGGGTGTGCTAATGCAGTCTAGGCGGCGGCTGCGCATTTGTGCGCTGTAAGGGTGATAGGAGGGTATGTTGTGATGTTGTGGTGGGAGGTGGTGGTTGTGCTGTGAGAGCCAGTCCAAAATGAGGTCTCCCCTTGCAGTGGCTGCTGTTTGGCTTTCTGTATTGAATGTCTCGTTCCAATCTGCTCCTATGATGCATGGGTGCTGCTGCAGCTGGGTATGGTTGGCTTGCCATTGCTGTAGGTGGCGATGGGTCTGTTCTAAAGTGGCGTGGTGTGGCAGGTGTATTGATATCACATGGATGCTGCCCCCCGTGCTTGTGTGTAAGGTGGCCCCTATGCTTGCTGTGGCTATGGTGGGAGTGTCGATGCGCGTGATTGTGGATGCGTGAAAGGCGATGCCTGTACCCCTCCTCCGACTGTGACTTGTGCGACAGAACCGTCCACTTGCGCTGGCTGCAACACTGGAGGCCATCTTCTTCAAGAATGATTTCCTGAAGCATGAATACCGAAATCTTGCCCAGTTGAGGGTGATTTTCCAGTTGGTGGAACCAGTGAGGAATTTCTTTTAAAGAGGTCCCTCCCAGGTTCCACGTAGCAAGTGTTGCGTGAAACTGTTGCTTGGGGGTTGTGGTGGCTTTCCTGCGTCACTGCTGCAGCAGTGGGCCGAGAGCTGCCGTGATCGTCTCCTTGGTCTTGCCTGTAAAGGTTGCCACCGCTTCCGTGTCGAGCCACCCTGTGATTTGGCGGTGGCTTGCCCATGTGGAGGTGGTGCCGTGGCACTTGCCACTCGCCGACCCTTGCACCACAAAGTTCCTGTAGCAAACTCCACCTGGATGTCCTCTTTCTCCGCCCCTTGTTCCAACATCAGCCGCTTGACTTTGCCAGCGTATCTTGCTCGCCTTCTGCGCTCTGGCGTTTGAGAATATGCCAGCCACCCAGCCACAGGTGCTTGGGTGAGCCATCTGGGTTGAGTGCCCCTGTTGCCTTTCTCGCACTCCTCACTTTTTGGATTGCTGCTGTGAGGCGGCCAAACATGTTGCCCTCTGTCTGGTTGTTGTGGGTCGCGTAGGGGATTACGAGGTATCCTCTGCGGACCCCTGGCACGAACACCCCCTCCATGTCTATGTCAAGCTGCATCTTGGCGACCGTGTCCTTTGCTAACTGTCCTCCCATCATTAGTGCTGGTTGCCTGTCTTCCACTGCTGTTGTGGAGTTGGTGTGAGGTTGCTTTGGTGGATTCGACTCGAGCTTGTCCAAACGCTGTTGAATGGAGGTGATGCTTTCAGTGTTGACCTTTTCTTGGCGCTGCAGTGCTATCAAATCCGTGGTATGTTGGCTCTGAGTGTTCGTGATGGCTGTGAGGAGGTTCACCTGTTCCTGCATGCGCTCAGTGAATGCAGACTCAACCTGTCCCACCCTGGTGTCAAGCTTTCCCACTGAGCGATCAAGGGTGACTGGAACAGCTCAAGCGTCAAAGGTGTGCCTTCGGAGCTTGCCGGTGAGGGACATGGTCTCTTGTTGGCTGGGCTTTCCAAGTCGACGTCTATTGCGTTGCCCAAGGGGTTGGTCCCCCCTGTCTTGGTCGCCATCCTTTGCTGGGTGGCCTTTTTTCCTCTGGCCTCTGACTCCGCCTTCCAGGGTGAAGATTGCCTCGTTGGTGTCCTGGCCACAGTCACGGACTGGTATATGTTGTCCCGGCTCACCCAGTGTAGGGAATGCTGAGAAAGTTGCCGTAGAGGTTGCCCTGAACCGGGTTAAAGGCCTGTGGCGCAGCAACTGATCACGGTGTGCTCCAAACTGGTAGGTGATGTTGAACAGATTGGCAATGGGGAAAACGCCTAGTGTTTGATCTTGCCCTTGTGGTCAATTGCCCCTACCGATGGAGAGAAGCAGCGCAGGATTTGTTGCTCTACAGCCCCCTGGAGCTCACAGAAGGGGGGAGAAAACTACACTGAAGGGCAAGAGTGCTCGCAGGGGCTTGATGTGGTAGTGGCTTGAGCCTCTCTCTGGCTCTTCGTGTGCTTGTTCCTGCAACCCTGGAGTCCTGCGAGCGCCCCCGCGTCGAGACTTCCTGAAGCCAACAAGCCTTGGCAAGAGACAGAGCTCCGGATGTGGAGAGACTAATACACGCGGGGAGTTGAGAGTCGAGGCTGATCTGCGCCTACTGGCCTGCAGTCCATGAAGGGAGCTGTCACTATCTTGCTATAGCAAGTCATGAAAATGCTCGTCAGCACACGTAGACCATGCCCATTGATGCCAGTATGATTACCGCAGCATGGCCTTGCAAGCTTCTCCTGTTGACGTCGAAGCGCTTCGACCCGGAGATCCTGCTCACCTGCGCGTCCCAACGAGACCCAGCAATGATTCCTGCACCACTCCCGTGTTGTGGCCAAACCAGCCGAGGAGAGGACTGGGTGCTTGGCTGCCCAGCTCCCTGTGCAGGTTTTGGAGGTCCTGTCACGACTTGGTCACGACTTGGGCCCATAGAGCCTCTTGAGCTCCTTGAGCTCACAGGGCATCCAACTGCGTCATTGATGATGAAAACCATCGAAATCGTAGCTCCGAACAACAGGTCGAAGGTTGGGCTGATCAGTACGCATTGCTTCAAGCCCGAAGCGGGCCCATAATTCAAAGACCGGTCTTGTCACACGGGCCCAAAAGACAGGTCTTGTCACAGTCTCAAGCAGAAGCAACTCGCACTTGTTTTGGCCGGAACCTCAATACAACAAGGTCCTGTAATCGATGGGTTCAGTTAACCCATCCTGCGGCATCGCGGACATCCCTGGAGAAGCCCCATATTCAAGAAGCGCCACAATCCTTTGAAACGTTTCCGTGTGCACAGATGAGGACGCGCATCGCTAAACCCACAGCTCCCAAGCTGAAGAGAGTACGCATGCCTCCCCGAAGCGGCTCCTCCTCCTCCTGCCGGCGCATGTCCGCAATCTCGTCATCAATGCACTCAGCCTGGCAGAGCAGCAATGAAAACGGCACGCTGGCTGCTCAGGGTGGATTCAGCTGAATGAACCTGCATGGCCACTACAGATCATACGAGCTTGAAGACCTGGAGCTCTGCTGCTGATAAACTGAGAAACTTACTTCATTCCACCTACGTCGTAAGAATCAGAAAGCCGTGGCAGGCCAACAGTGAGAGAAGTTCTAAACCTTAGTGGCGTGAGGCATGATACATTTCCTTATCTCGGAGTTAAGGAGTTGAGACAAGCCTCAGCTATGTTCAGCGATCCGGGAGCTTCATTCTGCCTTCGACTTCTCTTTGGCAAACAGGCGCTGGAGTAATGACAAGGCCTAAGATGTTTTCAACAGCTCACAGACCGCTCTTGAAATTGGACCTTCAAGCTTGTGAGAGTCCAGGACGCTGGCCGACAGCTGCGTTCGGTGGCGGCGAAGGGCCTGAAGCTTGAGGTTGGATTTTGGCGGCGCAGGGAAAAACAAGCTTGGGGCGAGGCAGAGAGCGACCAAACAGAGGCTGCCCCTGCTGCGAGGCTGGCCAAGGACTCCTAGCGCATCGGATTGGTCAGACACAAGAGCATCTTGGCCGCAGTCTGGCCTCAGGTTTAAGGACGCGCCTTGGTGGACAATAGCACGATTCAATAGGCCTCTGTGCTTGCCCCATTGAGGCCCTGTCCGCGGAGCTTGGGAATCATGCGACGAGGCTCTGCATGGCCTCACTTGAACTCGATGCGTTGATGCACTCTTGGCGTGGGACAGCGCTTGCCTCTGGTGCGCCACCGCAGTCAGCAGCGAAATCGGCAGCTGGGGAGCCTGTCAAAATCACCAGTCCGAGCATCAAGAGCACCGCTGCGTCGACTCGATCTTTTTGCAACACGCTGCTGCGCGGCCACTACAGTTAGGACTCTCCTAACAACACAGATGACACAGATTAGCACATCTGGTCTGGAAACTTGCTTTGAAGCTGCAAGGAATAAACCTCTTTGCAGCAGAAGCATCCTCCTGCCACCTCTCAGACTTCAGAGGTGGTAGCTGCGGCCTGCCAGTACCCGAGGTGCTTTTGATGCGATCTTCGGTTTTAATCCTGGCTAAGGGTGATGGCACAGAGAAGAATTTGCCAAGCCTGTGAAAGCCTGGAACTGCTCCGACTGGCGACGGGCCTGCTGCAAATGCTCTCCAGGCCACTCGGAGATAAAGTGATGATATAAACACAGCTCAGTCTCAGTGTCTGCACTCAATCGGCCTCGCCCTCTTGGGCAGAGCCGAAGTCCAGCTGCTGCAGGCTGGGCATCAGGAGCCGGCTTTCCTGATGTGGCAGTTGAGGCATTACCAGGGCATCTGGGCATTTAGTCACTGCTGCGATGCGCGGGCCGAAGTTCAAAGGCCTCACTTGCCATTCACCCCCGGATATCGGTAGTTGGACTCCTCACTCCGATTAGCTCTAAATCTGAGGACAAACACATGCATCTTCAGGCCAGTTGAAGTACCTACGCCTGCAGACATCCTATTTATGAGACCCCTCCATGCTCTGAAAAACATACCTTGAGTCTTCCAGGAAAATGCTTGATGAACCCTTGTCGTTCTCGAGCGCCTGTTCGGATGCCTCTATGTAGATCGCCGCAGCCAATGAAGCCTTAACACGACCGTCGGTGAACGGATTGCGGGAGATCCCGCAACATGTTGGTTCAAACTATAAGCCTGACATGGCAGGGCGGGGTTGATGAAATGTTTCAAGCTGAAGGGGAAAGACTTGCCACGCGCCAGGACCAAAATCTTACCTTGTCCCACAACAGCTCGATTCTGACCGCTATCAATGTGCTAGCGCCAATATGCACAGCTTGGACGATGCCTGCATTACGGACATCTTGCTAAAGCCAAGGCAGTAAGATGAAATGAGACAGTATGAAGTGCATCACGTGCTCTATCCAGTTCAAGCACTGCGACCACCAAGAAGGCATGATTGGAGGCAAATTTCCAGTACATGCTCTCTGCGGTATGAGTTGAGCAGGAACTTCTACCAGGCTGCTGCAGCTAGCTCGATGATCGGGCACACCAAGAAAACACCAGAAGCGGCGTTGAACACCGCAGGAGCTTGCCTTCAGGGGTTCCTAGTAGCTACCACTGCTCCATGAATCTTCTGTGAGGATTGGGCTCCCAGACTCCTGGAAAACAAGGGATACTTGACGTGAATGGCCCTCTCTAGAAAGAGGATCGCATCAAAGATGCCGTTCACCAGGCACATCAGACCTCAGTTTGTTGGATCTAGCAGTTTATACACGACAGAAAATTGCCCTGATTGCTATCAGCTGGCCAAGCAGACTCTCACAAGTTTGCAGCTTACAGGAATGCCAATCGCGGGCGAATGGGGGATTGGGCGCAGCTCTGCCAACATTCAAGCGGCCGTAGTACAGGCAATAGCCGGTGTCCACGCCTCCCCACACTTAAAAGTAAGAGTATTCAGACGTGACATCCGCGGATACCTTTTGCAAAGAAGCCACCCTTTTTCAAAAGGGCTGCCCCGCAGGAATCTGGAAGGAATCGGGCCTGCCCCAGTGGACAGCACGAAGGTTCCCAGAGTTAGAATCAGCAGCGAGAGCAAGGCGCCCCACACATCCAAGATGAGAAACCTCCAGTTTGATATTTGGGGTGGCTTGTCGAAGAAAAGATTTCGCTTCTGCCAGGTGAAGTATGACTTTTACGAACCTCTCTATGAAAGAGCTCTATCTTGGGTGTGTTGCTCGCGTGGAGGCAGCTGCTAGCTAGAGATAGCTAGAGTGCTGTAGCAAATCGATGCAGCAAGGAGCATCAGAGCTGGGATGGCTTAGGCTTAGATAGTTGGGGTCGGCGTCTGTCACGGGTCAATCAGCTCTTGAATGAAAGATGACTGACCTTTGACATTAAGCCATCATGCAATCATTCAGCAGTAGCCCACGCCATGGTTCCAGATGCGCGCCTTCGAAAAGTCCGCGCATCGTCAAGTTGAGACAAACAAGTGACAGCCAAAAAGGCCATCAAACTAACAACGAAACTGAAACAAAAAATGCCTTTCCCTGCGAAGGGAAGAGCAACCACAGAGTAAGAATTCAAACTAAAGGGAGCCAACTTGGTTCAGCAAGACTCAGTGGCTCAGTAAAAGAGTGAGCAAGCCAAGGACTACTATGCAAGTCACGGCATCCCAGAGCACGAAGCAGAAGGTAGCATGACAGCATGCCACAATGCTGAGTAGCCCCAAGGGCTTGTAGAACTCCCTCTTCACCGTCTATTCCAACATGGCAAGGCACCTTGCCACCATCAGCACAGCTTGCACCTTGGCTTAAGAATCTGCTCAAGTTTCAGTTACACGCAGCAGTAAGGGGCAACAGCCACAGTTCAACTTCCCAGGTATGATCTCCGGAAGCTTTAAGAGGCAAAGTCAGCTAACTGAAACCTCATCCAGGGCACTCCCAGAAGCCCAATGAAATAGGGTCGCGCTTTCAGGGCGAAGCGTGTGGGTGGTAGGCTCAGGGAGCCCGCGTTGGGGAAAATCATCCCAAGCAGGCCGCAGCCACGAGGCGCCTGGAGCTGTACAAACGATGGATGACTCACGAGCGTGGCTTGTTGCCACTGCTCTTCAGATCTCATAGGTGTGTCCATCATGCTTGTGTCAGAAGCAATTCCAGAAAACGAAAACGGCTTCACTTACATTACATCTTTAGTCGCACATGCGCTGCAATGAATGTCCTGTCGGTGATGGCCGCAGCTCAAATCCGGCACAACCTTTGCGGACTTTGGCCTCCAGGCTTTGTCTTGGCTCAGCGAAGAAATGCTGCGAACATTTTTAAGGCTATCACAGCAGAACCCAGCGGGGTATACTGGTGTTTGGTCAGCATTACACCATCACAGAACATCCTCACAAAAAGAGAAGAGGATTTGTGTCTTTGACAGCCAGTGTGAGAGGTTGTTGTGCCTTTTGCTTCCAGAGGCTTCCATGCGTATTGTGAACAGATGTACTTGTACTGGAACAAAAGCCCAAATGTACTCTGAAATCCGAACATGCCTTTGCAAAAGCCCACAGGATCGTAATTCATTGCCATACTCATTTTTGCGGGACGGCATATGTAAGTCGAGGCTTAGAAGAGTGCGCGTGTCCCTTTGCAATCCAACGTACATGCCTCAAAATATTTACACAAAAACACATCACAGACCGCAACCTGGCTCCAATCAGCAAATCAGTCATGCTCATTTTGTTTGCAAAAAGTTTGAAGCTATCCGAGGCCACGGCCCCCGAGCAACCTCCAATTCGACGCTGGGGACACTGAGCTTCGCTGCGGATGTTGCAGTGGCCTGAACTTCTTTGACGCCTTGCCAGGGCTGAGGTGAGCTAGGACATGCAGAACATATCAAGCAAGAAACACTCGCTCTTCACGGGTGCTTCGAGGATAGCAAGGTGTTGAAAGCTACTTTTTAGTTGATTCAGAAGTAAACCTCGCCTGAAGGATTCTCTTCGTCGAACATGTCATGCTACTCAAGCTGGAGCTCCTGCTTTCCCTGAACAATCACATCAAAGACGCATCCGTAACTCCAAAGGATTAACCCTGAAAGCTCGACCTCTCAACCCTCTTAACCCTTACAATTGCAGCCCAAAGGCGGGATTGGGGTGCCACAAGGAAACTCTTGCCCGGCACCCCTTTTGAGCCAACGTGCGGCGGTGCACTTGAGCAGCTGGGAGACAGCATGAGATTGCATGATTCGGGGTAGAGGTTGCATATGTGTCCCTGTGCTTCAGGAAGGTGCAGGATGCTTACACTTCTGAAGATGATTCGGCTCAGAAGGGTGGATGGTATGAATTCCTGGCTGTTGACAATCACACATAACACAAGCGGATGATGACAAGGCTTTTCTCCTTGTCAACAGCCCTTAGGCAGGCCCGTGATCCAGGCTTCAAATCAGATCTAGGCAACCATGAGTATGCCAAGCAACTCTGGTTAGCATGTGCAACACGGAGCATGGCAATGGTAATCGTGCCCGCCTGCAAGCTTGCCATTGCACAGCACCCATGGACACCTACACCTACTTGGATCTACCTCCAACTCAAAAGCCAACAACAGCGGTATGGATTGGAACTCAAATTGTGTTCAGTGTTTGGGGTGCGCTAGCCATAGTGAGCGAAGGTTTGACAAGCCCGACAGGAAGCTGGAAGGATTTTTTGCATAGCTTTGGAGTCTGGCTCTGGAGTAATGTTGTACTCATTTTTGCCAAGAGACTTTGGGCCTTTTGTTTCAGGACTCTCTTTAATGATGGGAGCCCTATTGTTAGGGGGTGGGGGGAGCCCCCTTTGAGCTATACTCTAAATATAATCTCCTATATAACTCCCTTTAAACAGAGCGCAAGATTACAGTCTAACCAACCCCTATAGAAACTCTCAGCTTGTCAAGAAGAATTCTTGTGAATCATGTTTTGACCATGCAGCGAGGATGTCTGGACGGTGCGGGTACGGCATCCTGCTCCGTGCTTGCCGCTCCTTCTTCTCGCACCGGAGACAGAGAATAGATGTTCTTGCTCTACTTTACATCAGAAGACAAGCTCGGCGAGGTAAGCCCTCACAAGGGGCCTGGAAAGGTCATGGGCAGGAATCCCACCCAGCTCCAAATTACCACGTTTGTGGGATACACGCATCTCAACGCTTGACGAGCAACCGCCTAGTTCTGTGGGCTGTTGAAGGGCAGGAAGCCCACATTCGCACTTGTTCACTCTAGAGTGCACTTTTGTGCCAACTCAAAATGTTGCAGGAAGTTACAATGAAAATGACGGTAGCTCGGGCTACGAGCTGAAATGCTCAGCAAGAGGTCTGCGGGAGTGGGGCGCAGATGTCGTGCCGACTTTGCAGGAGCAGGTCATGCACAAGCGCTTACGATTGGCTGCTGTGAAACAATACAATCGTCAAACAATATGGCCATGTCATAACTGGTTCATGGATTATCCGGCTGACTGCATCATGCAAAGTTGACAAATCTGCAGGTGCAAAAAATAGATGTAACTTTGAAACTGGTCGCACTGCTCCTCTACCAAGTCTCTTTAAAAAAAAACAAGCCGCACTGAACTTGAGGACACTGCGGCGATGCGTTGCCTGACCCCTGCAGTCAGGAGGGCATATGGAACCGCCATGGTGTCATCTCTCTGAGAGGTCACCATCTGGCAAACCCAAAATCTTTCAGGCTTGCCAGCTTTGCCTGATAGATTTTGGGCCAAACTTTTGCGTTGGCAAAGTACTGGTAGCAAGCAGCGCACAAAATTGCGCTAGAAGCGTGACGCATGACGCTAGCACGGTTTCTTTTGTTTTGATGGTGTGGACTGATGTATGTAAATTCTAAGAACTTAAGAGCATGTGCACTTCTTCCATCTTCAGGGAGCAGCAGAAGGCCTATTTACTCCAACAGGGCCACAGCTGGCGGTGTCGTGCAATAGTTCTGAACGACGCGGTCGAAAGTCCAGGAAGGATGCTGCATGCCTTGGCTCTCAGGCTTCGCTTGCTTTGCTTCAGTGATCAGAAGGGGACTTAGAGTGGGGTTCATGGTTCATGGTGATAGCCAAGTGCCATACGTGCATAATCTGACTGCCACCTGACACATGAAATCCAGATTAAAACATCGTCCACGCTGCTTTCATCACAGAATGTCTTGACAACATCGTCGACACATAACTTGTCAATGTCCTTCCCGCTCTCAGCACACAAGCGCTGATACCCTTTCAGAGCAAGGTCTCGATCAATGGCAGCCACTTTCATCAAAGACTGCCAGGACTCTTTGTCCACCTTGGGCTACGAGCACCGGGGCGGTAGTGGGGATTTGGACAGTTTTCAGCCCCTGCATAGCATTTCAAGCCTTAAACTGTAGAAACTCCTTTTGGCACCGTCCAAGCCACAAAGTGCTTGTGGCAGTTCAGCGCCCAGCCTTCCACCTGAGCTGCTGTTAATTGTAGAACCCGAGCGGGTCCTGAAAGCTATTTGAGGTGGATAGGCAAGCTCTCCACGTGGAAGCTGTATGAATCTCATCACTGCCCACATCCAGCCTTGTCTTGCGTCTCAGCAAAGGGTGCCAGGAGAAGAACATCCAAGACCTTCAGAAATGCATGTTGGACGGCTATTGGATCCTTGCCAGTGTTTCTTGTGTTTTGGTACGTCGGAATGCATTTTGCCTTGAAATTGACATACCGATGTCAGGTCGTGTTGCAGGTCAACAAACATTTCGCCTCGACTTGGAAGAAGAGAGCCCACATGGTCTCTGCATGGCTAGTGAACACCTGGCTGCAGCGAGTGCGCATGTTTGGTGATCAGGATTGGAGCTGAAAAGTCAGACTGCTGTTTGGTGACCAGCAGACTGCCGATAAAAGCTTCCCAAACAGACGATACAGGAAAGGGCAAACCAGGTAAATCTACAAGAGCTGCAAGACACGTGAGCAGGTACTCGGTTTCGCACGTTTGTTGCAGGCAGGCTTGGCAAGTGGTCAGGATTGCAGTAGAACTGCTGGATAAGGCCTCCCTGGAACCCCATAGAGATTCATCGCAAAAGAATTCAGGAGGCGGTTGCGCGTGGATCACGGCAGTCAGAAATGTCAGAGAATCGATGAAACATCGCCTCCCCTTGAAGACAACATCATGAAGAAGCGCTCATTTAACTCGTGTCACCCCTTCGAGGTCGGAGGGGACACCCACCCAGAACCCTCCTGGTGAAGTCTAGGAAATGCATCGAAATCCCGAAAGATTCCAGGGTTCCCCGCATATGCCGTAAGTACTCGTCAGGAAAGCTTGACCTAAAACAACAGCTGTTAGGAAAGACTTCACGATAATACCAGACCAGGCGAGGAATCGTAAAACATGCCAAATCTTCAAACAACTTTTTCTAGCAGCCCACATCTCCTGATCCGTAGATCTGATACATGAAGAGGACGCACTGCCACAACACTTTTGCATGTGCGTTGAAGTTCCTATCACGGCTAGAGGCCAGCCTCCGGACCAAGAATTTCACGCAACGTCATTGTAGCCGCATGCCTAGGCTTGCCAGGCAACTACACACTGCTTGCCTTGACGGCCTGGAATTTGCTTTCAATCCGTCACCCTTGAAAATCCGTCACCGATTACTAGAACCGCAAACTGTTTTCCAGGGAGTTTTCTGGTACCCTTAGGGTTTGTACTCTTGGGTTGGGTCCCTAAACCATGCAATATGGCCCTTGATAAGGGTATTTGGAACCCAAAACCTAGGGTTACAAACATGAAGGGTACAAACTTAAAGTCTTCGAGTTTTGTATGGGATCTTCAGAACTTGGAAACCCTAAGTTAGATATCTGAGTCAAGGCTACAGAAATCGGCACTGATCAGCACTTGCAATCTGATCTGGCCCGCCTTCCCGCCCGAACATAATCTCCTCAACCCCTAGGAATTCTAGAACGAGACATCTGTGCGGCAGAGCTGCTGGAACGTGAGCATGTGCCTTGGAAATACGCCACGGTCCCAGTGAATCGAGGCAACTTGCCGAAGCCTCTTGAGGCCACGCAACACGTTTGCCAGTCAGGTAGTACCTTGCGTATCCTGCATCCCTCCGAAAACGGATTACTAACGTCATAGGGCCATGAAGTTACCGAGAACGAGAGAGGGGGAGGGGGGACGGGCAGGAAGCCCTGAGGGGCCCGGGGGGGGGGAAGAGGATGGATAGACGGACAGACAAATAGACAGACACAAACAGTTATGCATACGTAGATGCCTGATATCTACCTATGCTTCATCTGAGGGAAGCGGGCAGTTAGAAATTGCTGACAGGGCCGGGGAAAATTCATTCTTCTGAAGGGGTGTAGACGGGATAGGTAGTCTGACGACGGGCGGTGGAAAGGAGAGAGATAGATACATAGACAGCTACAAGGCAATAATCGATCACATCTCCGCACGGCCTGGATTCTTTCCATGTGGAGGGGCTACTGAGCGTGACCAGGATATCTAGCCTGGTGGGTAGACATTGAGATAGATACTGAAGAGTGGGTTATTTCAGTTATATCTATCTCTCCCTCTGGGGTGGAGAGGAGGTAGACAGATGGGTAGTCTGATGGCGGGAGTTTTGAACAAAAACCATGCTGTTGCGTGGAGCTTCCTCACTTTTCAGTCGAAAACTTCCATCTCGCAGAGAGCGTCCTCACACCCCAGTCGGTAAAACCGCTCTCGCATAAAGCGTCTTCACATGTTGGACGGAAACGATGCTCTCGGGTGGGGCATCCTCACATTTCAGGTGGGAACTCTGCTCTCGCGTCGCATGCACGTTTTGGACACGGAGGTCTGGGGGTCAGATAGATACTGTCGTGAGGAGACGACAATCTACATCCTACATCTGGAGGGGCAGGGGATAGATACTAACGCGAGAACACCATATACAGGCAGACGACAACCTATGTCGTCTAGGTGAGTAATGGGGAGGCGAATATATAAATACAAGAGGATGCTGCCGTGGGGACACCACATCTGTATCCCTGTATCTGGGAGGTTTGGGAGGAAGGGGATAGATAGGTACTAAGGCGAAAGGTTCTACAAATCCATACGCATGCTGTATGCTGCATCCCTACTGTCTCTGGGAATAGGAGGCAGGTTAGATAGATAGATACATGGGGTTTGTGATGTTGGGGGTAACAAAAGGCTCCAAACTAGATATTTGCAGCCTGCCTAGGACATGTCGGGTGTCGGAGTATGTCGGGTGCCGGAGTACCATCAGTGTGCATTCAGAGAGCTAAATATTCGAAGCTTGCATTTCGACCATTCGGGGTGTATGGTCTTGAGTTGCAGGCCGCTGGTTTTGGGATGTTTGGACTTGCTTGTCTTGGGTGGACCTCTGCCGGGCGCTGAGCAGCTCGCCAGCATACAGCTTTTCCTTTGCTGAAGCATGCCAAGCAATATTAAGCGGCCCTTGTCATAACCATACGCTTAGGCTAGGATCCCACCAGCAAAGCCCACATCTTGCTGCACAAATCCTAGCATCTGCCGTGTCCTGAATAAAGGAGACTAGTATCACCATGTGGCTTAACTCATGTCCTGCATCCCGGAAGACAGACTCGCTCCAGTTGGGTTCACCTCCCGGCACGTTGTTCAAGTTGGCGGCCAGGCTGGGGATGAAGGCTTTGTGGCAGGTAGCTTGCTGCAAAATATCCCGCACCGTGTTGGTCACCGTCTTCTTGTCAGTATCCACCATGCTAAGGAGCCCTTGCGTAAAGGGGGCCGCAATGAAATGCAGCCAGACAACTGACCAGGCCATCTCGGCATCTGCGGGAAGGCCTTTGAGTCGGTTGGACAGTGCACGTAAGAGCGCCAACTGAAATATACAGAGGTGGCTTGGATGGACGCCGTAACTTACATGCCGCATTCCCAGGGACATCATATCTCGCTCCACACGCCGAAAGTCCTTCTCCTCAAGCCCACCAAGGCCAACTTGAACAAATGATGCAAAGAGCAAAGATTGGGTTCTAAAGCTCGCGGTGCGAAAGAGCCGCTCCACCCCGGGATCTTGCATCAAGTAGTGGTACAAAAGCTGACCAAACTCGTTCATCTTCATCCTTCGCCATTGGCTCAAGACCAAGCCCAACATACTGTCGAGGGAGCCATATCCAGAAACATTGCAGAACGCCTCCTGGCAGAACTTGGCGAGCAACGTTGCATGGGAAGAGTCCGGGGCTTCCGTGAACACATCCTTCAGACAGCGCCGGAAGTTCGGCAGGGTGACGCGCCCTGTCTGATGCATGTCCAAGGTGTTGAAACCAGCAAAGATATGGCTGTCGGACACCCCAAGTTCCTGCAGAGCGCGACGAAAGTCCGAATAGTAGATGCAGGAAGGGTCTGTTGCAGCCAGTTTTGCAAAGGAGGTATCGAGCTGATCCAGGCAATATTCGAAGTGACATCTCAGAAACATAAAATCATGCTTCTGCAAAATCATGCTCACCGCCGCCTTCGTCAAGAGCACTGCCATGGTGCCATAGGCGCTGATAAATTGACTCTTTGGCGTCATTGATGCAAAAAAAAGGAATTGAAGGCTTGCATCTGGATCCCAGTTGGGGAGGTTTGATAAGAACATGGGCCCAGCAGAAAGGACCGAGCAGTAGACGAAGCAAGCTGCCACAAAAATCTTCTGCGTAAGCTTGGCTACATCGGCTGCCTCTGCAAGGATGATGAGGGCTGACAACTCCAGCATCACGAGCAAATCGACAATGTCCTCCATTCCAACGCACTTGCCCACCATACAGGATTATACTAAGCTACCAAAACTACCGCACGACGCAACAAAACAGCACACTGACTTGGACAGCAAAGGGGGATGTTGAGCTACGCAGCACTCAGCCGGCATGCTGACTTGGTCCTCTATTACGTGAGCTGAGTCGTGGTGCAGAGATTGTCGCGAGAACATTCGAGCAGCCCAGCCGCGCAGAGCGCAAGTGATAATCGCCTGAGCCCAAAGCCGAGTCATGGCGCTTGAACTCTCTGATTCACGCATGCTTCAGGTCTAACCTTAAGCTCCTATGTGAGTATTGGCTAGCGCTCTCTTCATTGCAAAATTCCCCTGTTTGCTACCTCCAAAATTCCTCTCGCTATACTGCCACCGACTTTCCCGGTAACATATTGGACCAAAACCCTACACCCTGATTTTCAAGACCTGGAGGAAGCCTGGATACTGATCATTGAACAGTACCAAAGCCCTAAGCCCAAATTGCAGCCTGTCTTGTAAAAAACACTGTTAAGGTGGTTCTTAAGGTACAACTACCGTTGGATATGACGAGAGCTTACTTAGCCTACTTTGACTTGCGCTGCGCGCTCGCGGAACTTTTGTGGATTTCTTGATTTGACTGAAGCCGAACGTGCGTTTGGCAGTGAATGCGTCCTGTGGAGCTTTGTAAAAGTTTCCAACGCCGCTTCATCAGAGGCAAAGTCAGCAAACTATCCCAAAGTTCCTCTAGCGAACAGTGTCATCGCCCTTTGAGCTTACGGCCGTTCGATCAACTTACAGGAGATCAATCACATGGGATGCAAGCTGATCAAAGCAGACCAGCCCACTCAAGCAAGCGAGTATTGGCATGGAACGACAATCAGAACTCAGACGAGATCGGAGGTGCAAGCAGTAGTCGATGGAATGGGCGCCGCCAAAACAGTTAGTCGGTCTGGGCTCAGGTCCTTTTGACAGCAACATAGCACGCCAAAATCTGGAGTTATGCCTTAAGAAATTCACACCCTCATGGAATCGTGAGCCTCCACAATCTTGAATCGCTGCGATTCATGGAACACATTTGACCATAAAATATGTCGAGAACGGTGCGGTGCACACCTTGGTGGCCTGGGCAGGTCCTCCGACCATATCGTAAGCGCGCCCGTATGTGCCGCACTACACCCTCCAACTTCCGAAAGCCCAACAAATCCCGAGCTCCAGAGCATACCAATACAAGGTTGGAAATGCTTTACAGTTGACTGCAGGAAGTACAAGGCCATGGTGCCCATGGATCGAAGGTGCGGAGCGTCATCCAAAGCAGCTGGCTATGTACCCTGCTGGCGTCTTTGAGGTAGGATGTTACTTTTATCTCATTGTTCTGTGCCTACGTGTAGCATGCCTGGGACCACGAGAGGGAATGGCAGGAAATTGCGGCGCTAATCATGATGCAGGAAAAATTTGAACTCATCTTGAACAAGCATCACCCGGTTGTCGTTTTAGCTACCAGGTGCAAGGTTGTCAAAGCAGGCTTGAAAAAGTTGCATGAGACCGTGCAGCGTCCCGTCGCCTTGACAGCATAGCCAAAATAGAGAGTCCCCAGCAAAGCCCAGTTAAAGCGGCCATGCACCATGAAAGAGCTGTAGGAGATGACACCACAACGGTCCCACCTTAGTTGCTACAGCCACAGAGCAGTATCCCATCACGACAAATGGATGTTCGTCTCATCAGAAACAGATCTGATCATCTTAAGGCGGGCAGGTTTGACATAAACACTGGGGAGCAGGATGCTGTCTTGGGCTGTTCCCGCCTGAGCTTCCTGCAACCTCGTAGAGCTCAGAGAAGATACCAAAGAAAGCAAGGGCGTGCAGAATCATTCCCGTCACAACTAGGATGACCATCGGCCACTTCTTCTTCAGCAGCCAGTCCGCTAATGATAGGCTCAGCATCATCCTTCCAGACAAAATGTAGGCCCTAGCTACCGGCTTGACCACCATGATTCGGCCCTTCTTGAAGTCATTCGTGGCGCCTTGCCGGGTAATCTCCGTCCCTGCTGGCAACACCGAGGCAAATTTGCCCTTCTTAGCAGTAGATGCCACGCTCCAGACTCTTGGCTTCTTCATCTGTATGCTACGAATGCTACTATACGGAACATAGAAGACGGGTGAAACATTGTGCCTTTAGCACAACTGGCTTGAACACTATAACGCGAGCGGGAAGTACGTTGCAGCCAGACTGGGCTTGCTATGCTATGCATGAACACAAAAGAAAGAGGCTGCCTAGGGTGCACGTTCCGACTGGACGCTCTCCAGGCAGTGGCCTTAAACTTTAGCTTTCGAGGCTTTGCGGTTCCCCCTGTGACGGAGTTGCAAGAAGTTCTGAGACCGCATTTACATTTTGTTTGACCTGCCGTGGTTTGTTCGGCATGGTTGGGCCGCGCGGGGGGACGCTTTGCTCTAAACCCGAGACACTAAGTCACTAAGCAAAGCGCAGAAACGCGTAGGATGCGTGGTGCATCCTTCTGGCAGCTTGTAAAGGCTGCAAGAAGTAGATCGGGCGGACAACGCAAACAGTTTGCCTCTCAATACTGGGACTGCAAGATGCCGCCAGCATACCTCTTTCGGTATCTCTCCTGGAAGTCTGTTCGTTCCACAAAAGTCTGTGAAGTTCTGTCTCCCAACTGCGGATGGGAAGGCCATGCAACAGCTCAGCCAGCATAGGAGAGGAGCTCTAGACAGCCAATACATTACATGTCCTCGAGTCTGCCCAAGCCAAATCGTTGAGCCACCTCGCAGCGCAAACTTGGCACTGGGCTAGGATCTTCCAAAGCATCCATGAGACTACACAGCGAAAGGATCTTTCTGTGAGCAAGAAACTCAAGCTATGATGGCATGGAACCTCCCCAACCCTACACGACAACTTTCTACAGCAAAGGGCTTAGCAAGTGGCAGCGAGTTGGGCGGTGACCTTGAGGCCGTGTAGGTCGTCAGGCGGCTGGCACAGCAGGACATCCTGTGACTAGGGAGCTGAACAACCATGCCTTCTCTGCTTACAGTGAGCGGTCTAAGTTGTTTTCTTCCCTTTGCGGTCCCGTCCTCACAGCTGTGCCTAAGCTTCACCAAGTGCTGCTCCTGGTTCGCTGCCAGGGTTGCAACACTCAAGGAAGTGGGGTTGCTCGAGGGAGACGGGATACAGTGGCAACACAACATAGCCATGTTGAACAAACCTTCAAATGTTTCCCCCCATGCTTGCCCATCCTCGGCTATCAGAAGCAGCTTCCTTAAATCCTCTGTGGCAGTCGACAGGCAGGGCCACGGCAGCATCGCAGGATGGGTATCCACCTGTCAAGATCGCAACTAGGAGCAGGAGCAAGGGGAGACGTCAAGACTTGCGGGGCAGGCAAAAAGAACAAGAAGCCGTTTCAAAATCATGCCAGGCATAGAACTAGCGAATGATGTGTGCAAAGTCGCGCGCACGTTCGCGTTTTGCCTGACAACACACCAAAAGTGAGCAGTGCTGTGAGCCGCAGACAGAGCTTTCAACTACGCAGTTGAAGTGGTCCCTCAGTTTGTGGCAATGCGTGGAAAAATGAGCATTGAGAATAACATTGAAATGACAGAAGGCCATAGAATGCTAGAATGGCACTATTCCAGACACGCGTGCCAGAATCCGAGCCTTGCATGGCTGTGAAATCTGAACAGCTGCGAGCTGTCCATTGAAGAACATCGCAGCTTACGATGCAAGCGATGCAGCAGGCCCATACGTACAGAATTGCAAGCAAAACGAGGGTGCCTCGCGAACAGCAGGCTGTGATCAAGTGCGGGATGATGGGTGAGGGTGAGGATTGATTGATTGATTGATTGATTGATTGCCTTTGGGTCACGCGGACCCTTGCTTTGCAAGGCACCAACAGTTGCAGAGCAGCACAGATAACGTGTACAAGCACACAGGTACAAAGCAGCCTGGATAAGATGCACAAAGACGCACAGCTGCACATCGGGGCACCCCCAGCACTGCACCTACATCTACACATCGAAGAACTGAACATCTGCATACGTGCATAGGCGCGGATCAGTAGGCTGAGCACGCACGAAATGATCAGCAGCAATGCGCCACTGCCTTCTATCCTGTGCCAGCTCGTGCACATCACCCGCCCCTCCACGTATACGTTGTGGAAGAGTGCTCCAGGATTTTGCAACATCAGAGTCGAATCTTCTGGGATGCAACCTTGCTGGATGTCTCACACCCGTTACCGGAAGTCCCTGCTGCAGCCGCCACCAGGAACAGTCGCGCCAACGCAGAGCTTGGGCGGCATCTGTGAGCATGCGCGAGGCATGGCCCAGCCATCCATGCCGTCTCATGAACCACGTGATATGCCAGGGCTGAAATGGATTTTGCGGCGACATTTCTGCCCGAGGCATGAGGTGCCATGCAGCACGTAAGCGCCGCCTGTGAAAGTCAAGCCAAGGCTCGGTATGCTGGCGGGGTACCCTCAACATNNTGTATCCCGCACACTGCTTCAACGGCTTGTTTGCTAGGTCGCCAGGTGGCTGCAGCCCACAGAAGTACAGACCCCACCTTTGCATTTAGCAGCCGCGCCCTCGCCTCCAAGCTAGTTTTATGGCATGTGAAGACATGTCGGAAGGATGCGAAAGCCCCCCAAGCACGTCCCATTGATATTGGCCTGTGAGCGTCGGTCCCTTGACTGCCTGACATCCACACTCCCAGAACTCTCACGGGATCTTGCGGACTTACTGGATGCACATCCTTGCCCTGCAGCTTCACCGGCGCCGTGCTGGCTGAATTGTTGATGATGAGTTTGCATTTCCCTGGAGAAATCCTCAGCCCTCTGCTCGAGAGCTGGTTGTTGGTGACACTTGCCAAATCTTGCATGCCAGCATGGGTTCCTGAAAGGAGATATATGTCATCAACCCATGCAGTGGTGTGTGGAAAGGAGGGCTCACCAACGAAGAACATGGTGGTATCCAGGCCTATTGTCAACTCATCACGCACGTCTTCTAAGACCATGTCA
>CAJNIZ010036324.1:13150-33926 GCA_905231905.1 Symbiodinium pilosum | reverse complement strand
CCGTCCACTCCAGAGTGTCGAATGCTGCTGCAACATCCAAACCCATTATGTATGCCGGTTGTGACCACTCCTTAGTCCTGCACAAAAAGCAATCCAGTAGGGCAACGACTTCAGAGACCTGTCCACCCTTCCTCCCAGCAGCCTGTCCACCTCGAAACTCCCCTAGCTGCACCTGTAGCCGTTTGGTGACGACTCGCATGAAAATCTTGTAGCTGACAGCCGTGATGGCAATGGGTCTGAATTCCGTGATTGCCTGCGGGAGGGGAACTTTGGGTAGCATGAGCACATCTGCCAAAGCCCATACCGCAGGCCAAGGCAGTGTTCCCGCAAGGATGCGCGTGAACCACTCTGCCAGTTCTCTAAATGCAGAATCTGTCAGAGCCTGAAACATCTCATTGGTCAACCCATCCGTGCCCATGCTCTTGTCCGCCCTAACACGATTCACAGCACTAGCCACCTCGAGTGTGGTGATGGTGACAGTGGAAGCCTCCCACTCGGTTTGCTGGCCCCTGAGTTGCGTCACTCTGCGTTGGACTAGCGTTGTCACACGATCCTGTGGCATAGCAGTTTGAAAGGACTGTTGCAATCTTTGGGCAGCCGCTTCCGCCCATTGTGGAAATTGCTCAGGGTTCGTGGCAGGGACCTGTTTAGAGGACAAACTGATCGCGGCCTGAGAAGAGACAATTGCTTCAAAGCCTTCCAGTTTCCCTCAGCTGCCATGGTGATAAGGCTCTCGCGCCACTACCACTTTTCCTCCCTTCGCATGCACATGATGCGCTTGGAGAGCTCTCCTCGTAGCTCGGCATCACGTAAAACATTTGAAACGCCAGATAATCTGCGGAGCTGATCGGAATCACGATATCCCATCCGAGGCTGCATCACGCTGTACCTCTGGAAGCACTGTTGCAAATCATGGTACATGGCGTCCACGGGGAGATCATATTGCCCAGTTACCTGTTGCACCTCGCAGTATGTCTGTATTACAGTGGCTATAGCCGGAGAAAAATCTTCTTTGCAGGATCCAGGGACTGTCTGCCCCCTCACATTTTTGAATGATTGTCTGTGTCCCTGCTTGAGCACCACATGCTGTCGCCCGCCGTCCCCTGTGGGAAGATTGAGGCTGACAGCCCGATGATCAGTCCTGATAAGGTCATCACATTCCGGAAGCACCTCGAGATGAGTCATGGGCTGATCTGGGGCTTCCATAGTGGAGAATAACCAGTCGATAGCAGTACCTATTTCTCTACTGGCACCCCATCTTGTTCGAGTGGGCTGCATCGGCATGCTTTGCGGGTGCTGTCGGAGAGATTGAGTGGCAAGAGTCTGCACCAAATGCTCTCCTCGGGAATTTTTGGGGATGGTAAGGATTTCCGGGACATCAAGTCGGCGTTGAAATCCCCTCCTACTACCACTGTTCTCCCTCCAGCTGCTTGTGACTTTCAAGAACAAAAGCAAGCGCCCTCAGCGCAGCGTCATAGTCTTCACGAGGTTTGTTCTCATGCGGTAGATGCACGTTGCACACCAAAATCTTTTCACTTGCTGAACTTCGAGAAAGAGATAAGTACATACCATTGAGAAAGTTGAGAAAGGAACCACGGTCGTGGAGGGTTCGAAAACTGTGTTTGCTGGCATAGATCTGCAGGCCACGAAATGTACGAGTCTGTTCAGGGCGGCACGTGAAGATCCATCAGTCAGGATTGCTGTCGTCCATTTCTGGACACTGGGAGCAGGATACTTCCTTGAAAAGCAAAATATGGGGAGGTTCCTCCGAAAATGCCTGTATAAATTCCTGGACAAAGTCAGCGCTGGCCCCTGCCACTTTCCAAGTGAACATGGACAACAAGTAAAGACTGCGGCGTGTGGCCGACCATTCAACACAAGACCACTTGAAAAACAGAAACAATACCATTGAGCGGCAGCAGCCATACGATCAGCTTAGTTGTGCAAGCAGAGCCAATAGCAAGCCATACTTCTTTTAATTTCTTTTAGAGTGGAGTCGGCATCCAAGCCTCCCACTGAAGCCCCCTCAGCCCATCCACCTAGTACAGAAGACTGGGTCTGAAGCGTGTTAAACCCTGTGATACCCCTGTGCCATCACGTGCGCACTGCTCTTTTGTTGGGGCGGGGTTTACTCACTTACTGTTCTGCCTGAGTTCGCTTTGGATCGCCCAACAACCGGAAGGACCAAACAGCAAAACAAAACAAAGGGTTCCTCCACTGGATGTGAAAATGGATGTACTATGCTTCGTAAATCTCACAAGCACGCGTTATGAGGTCCTTGCAGCGTTTCGCATGCCAACTTCACATGATCAAACTGAGTGTCCGCTGACTGTCCGTTTGGATAGCCTTCCCGTAACCCTCGTCGATTCCACAAAGCTTGGCCTCTATGATTGCTGCGCCCTCCCGTGTGTTGTGACAACCTACTCCAGCGGTCCAGGTCCGGGACGGCCAGCCCAGACACATCCTGATTTCTTCTCTCATTTGCATGCATCAGTCCTATTCTGCCGCTGTGCCGGCAGTACACACTCCAGAAATCCCCGCGCCATCTGCGAAGAGATTAGTCAAGGCTGTCGTGGAGCTCGCCTAAAGGCATCATTGAACTGTGACTTCTGCTCTTCCGTTGAAGATTCAAAATCTGAAGGTCTGCACGAAACTACTCCTCCTAACATGCAGCGTTGTCCACGTTCACGTATATGCTTGGTACTCGTAATTAGTTACTTAGCACTTGGCGGCTGCTGCAACGAGTTTTGAACGAATCGAATACTTTTGTTCTAGGATTCTATATTCTGAGGCACTGCTCCCTCCTCAGTGCTCAGGCACTTTCACAGAAAACCCTAGAACACGAAGCCCACGCTATGCTGGCCTGGCTCCTGAATGATTCAGCAGGTCGCTTCCGCGAGGCCTCCATCACAGCGTCACGGCACGGCCAAAGGCTTGCTGGCGATTGGGCCCTGAACGCATGCTTCTTGGCTCAAACCATCCATGCTACTATCCATGTTACGTGGCACCCTTGTCAGCGCCGGGGCTCTATCAGCAACACTACTTTTGCGAATGTGACAGGACTGCTTTTGCTTGCACTGGGTTGGAACTGCTAGCGACTAATTACATTTCTATGCAGGAAAGCTGCCGAGATCTTCCTGCCCAACACGGAACGTGTCTTACTCATCCTGGCTTGAGGCCAGCCACGCGCAGAGAATCGACTGCACTGCTGAAGAGAGAGAGAGAGCGCGGCGCTGCTCAATGCAAGCACGTCATGCTTTGATTTTTTTCAATGTTGGCCGCGCCGCCAGGTATCGCTCTCAACCCACGTTCTGTTCGAGAATTGCTGCTTTCACTATGATGCTGATCTCATCGCGAGGCAGCGGAAAATGCCTAAAAGCAAGCAGTGACAAGCAGTGTTTTTGGATCTTTTGCTTCAGCCACATCCTGGAGCATAACAGGGTTCAATTGCTTTAGTATGATGCAAGCAGCAAATGCGGATGAAGCTAAGATCTGACACTCCCAATGTTCTCGAGCAGTGTGAGCACGGCAGTTGCCGCTTGTTTGCCGTGGCTCACTTCACGCCGAAGCCGCAACGCCACTTGGGTTGAGTCCACCATTCACCAGTCTAGCAAAAGGAGATCTGGGGCGGTCTTGGTCACAAATAAGTTTGTGGTACCAGGCCTTCTTTTCGTACTCATCATAGGTATCTTCCCACCTGGACACGCTGCTGAAAGCATGACCGCAAGCAACCAAAAAGAAGCTCCTCTGCTCGATGCCTCTTGGGAAATGTGCCACTGCGCAGCATCATCTCACGATAGTCCTGAAAGCCGTGCCGGCAGCACAGCGTGCACACAGCACAGCAGTTAACAGAATGCAATCCGGCTATGAAACTGCGGCCCACACCCTGCTGGTCTTGAGATAGTTGCCATGGGGGCCAGTAACATTCTTTGCCATGGGCATGTTGGAAACCTGGGCTAGGCACAACCTGAACTTCTTCCTGCAGATGTTCTGCAGTGTCCCGTCTCAAGCTGGGAATTTTGATCTCTGCGCAGCGATGCGGCGATGCCTGCTGCCAGGTAGTGGCATTGCCCTGGCAGTGAGACCAATTCCACGTCATTTAAGCGAGTCGTTTGCGTTCACGCGATCCAGACATTTCCTGGGACGCGCAGGAACTTGACCAAGAGATCAATGTGCCGGACCTCGGCGGTGGTGTGCAACCCCCCAAAATGGAGGACTAAGTTGTTTTATCTTGTCGTGCCTCAGGCACAGAAGCAGTCAGATTCCTGCCCGGCTCTTTATCAAGAATCCTTTCTGGCACCCTGGTGTTGTACTCAGAGACTTCCTCATGGTGACTTCCCCTTGGCGTCTGGCGTGCCATTAGCGAGCCGGACCCCGGCCATGATCCAGCTCTCCTTGGCCACACCAACTGCGGATCGCAGCTATGGCTTTCACACGAGCAGCACGGGAACAGGGGTGGCAGTGGCTGCAGAAGATTCACAGCGTAAGAGACCTTCCATGCCTTCTTCGCAATTCTGGTGATTTTTCAGCATGTAAGCTCCACGATGGCTCGAGTGCACCGATTGCGTTGCGAGTGAATCACTGCAGGGATTGTCTTGTGCGCTGGTGTCAAATATTAGGGATGTCTAATGTCTAGTGAGACTGGTTCCAAGGGCCTTTCCAAATACTCTCTTGGGAAGCGTTGCTGGACTTGGGTTCGCAGCCAGGAAGAGGGTCACTTGGAAATTTTCGGGGGTCACCTGTAACTTCTCAAACACACAAGTTGCCCAAAGTCACTTGTGATTTCTCCAGGTTTGGGGTTCAAGGTCTAGGAGGTAAGGGTCTAAGTTTCAGAGTGGTGGGTTAGGGTGTAGGCTTTAGGGCTCAGCTACACATGAGAAGGGGACATATTTTAGGCTGTAGGGTTGTTGCAGTTAGCATGTAGGCTTTTGATACTGCAGTTTTTGCAGGAAATAAGTATGGCAGGAGCATTTGCCATGAAAAGTGGCAAGGCACACAGACCTCTAAAGAGCTTTAGAGGTCCGAGGGTTCAGGTGGGCGCTGGTCAGGGCTTTGAGGGTTTAGGGTTTCAATTTCTGGGGACCGGGGATTTGAAAATGTATATTATTGGGGCTTGGGGTGGTTCAAGCCTTCGTCTTTGGCTTAGAGTTTGAGGCCTGGAGGGTTAAGGGTTTAGATTTTGGAGGCTCTGGCTCTAAGCTGTTGGAGTTTCTCCTGGATTCAACCAGGTTCCTCGTTCTGAATGGCTGCTAGCGGGCGGCCTCGTATTGTGGATGCGCCCTTCGCCTGAGAGAAAGAGAGAGAGGTTTAGCCATGTTGTGATTATGATGTAGGCATTCGATAGTCAGCGAGATCGGGGAAAACTGGACCTCATGTTGGCGGGAGACATTTGCACATTTACGAATATTGTTGCCAAAATCTGGCCTGGGCCGTGGTGTCGTTTGGGGCTTGTCAATGGACCGTTTTTCTGAGGCTCCAGGGCGATGGAAGGCTGGGTTGAGGGTTGGGCCAAAGTTGGGGCTTTCAGCGTTAAAGGCTAGGGCCTTGGGTTTGAACGCTTGCTTCAGGGTGACGATTTAAAGCCTGTAGGTTTTTCAGGTGATGAATGAATCAAGGGTCCAAAAGCCATAGACAGACCCGCGCGATGCATCTGTGGAGGAATTGACACGTGGACGATAAAAGATTCTCGTCATCCACAGCCAAGGGCCTTCTAGGTAAAGCTCAAGCCTTGAGTTCTCGGTCGAGGTCCGTCCCGACAGGGTCAACTCACAGTTTGAGGTGCTAAAGAAGTGACACTTGAAGTTTTAGAGAGAAAGGTCCAATGTCCAGGCAGAAGCTTGCAGCTTTGGCACTGCTAAAACAGCCTATACTTATGATTGCTTATACTGTGCAGATGGGCACTTTGGACCATCTGAAGGCAGTGCTTACTTGGACATGTTCATAGGTCCAAACTGCGGCATTGAAACACATGCATAAGGCTGGCCACCACAAAGGCACGGCCCTTAGGGCCCTTGGGGACTTGCTCAGAGAAGGAGACTGGACTGGTGCGGCAGGGGTGGGGGACTGAGAACCGAACATGGATCACACAGTTTTCGTGGGGTTGACTCTCAATAATTTCCCGAAAGCATTGCGAAGGGTTTGCCAGTCGAGTTGGTTGTGTATAGGATGTCTTGATGTTTGATTGATGGTATGATGTGAACGCGTGGGTGGGGAATCAAAAAATCAAAGGAGAATCACGAAATTCTGAATCGGTGATCGAAAATTGTTAAAACAAGGATCAAAGAAATCAAAATGAGGGAATGTGAGGGCTCTGCGCGGGAGCTGAATTTTCCCAAGGACGTACTAGTAAACCCTCCCTTGCAAACCACTTGCGAAATGTAGTAGTTCTTGATGAAAGCTACTAAACACGATGCCACGATGCGGTTCATGATTCAAAAGAGCGGGGAGGGGGGGGGGGGGGGNNTGGGGTGTTGTTGAGAATGTGGCAGTTGTTGATGAGGCTTGACTAAGACAGTTCATGTTTTGATGGTAAACAATGGAAAATGATGCATGAAAGTCTTGAAAATGATAAGCATGATGGAAAAAGAAGAAAGACAAAAATATATTTCCGAACATGACAAATACTGGAAGTGTTGAACAAGTGTGAAAATAAAGACAAACCCATGATGAAAAAGCAATGGCAAACCTTGAAATATGGCAAAAGAGTAGGAAAAAGAGCTTATGATATGATGAAAATAATGAAAATTATGAAGGCTGATGATAATGATGACAACTGGATGATGAAAATGAGGAAAAAACTTTCCAAATAGTGATCAGTAATTCCAGACGATTAAAAATTTTTGAACCGTGGAAAATTATGAAACATCCACAAAAATGCTGGGCACAACATGGTTCTTCATGATGAAACATGATGACATGTGATCAAAAATTGGGTCATTTGATGCAAGTGATGAAAGTGACAGAACAGGATGGAAATGAAAGTGAGGAAAATGATGACAATCACAAAGAAAGGATGAAACGTGATAAAACGCCCTCCACTCTTCCATTGCCCCGTCCTTCATTGCTTCTTCCTTGCTTCCTGCCTTTCTGCCTTTCTGCGCTGACGGCGGGTGAGGTTTCCCCCTTTTGATTCACTTCAGTAGCATATTTTGACTCTTTATTGATATTGATTTGATCTTTGTTTGATACTGAATTCTTTTTATAGATCCTGATCGGATTTTTCCTGGATCCTTATTCGATGATCTTAATACACATCCCGTGCGGCACTCACATGCGCACACGGGTGCTGCGACCTCAGTCTGCGAAGGCCTCTTGAGGGAGGCATGAAACTCAAAGAGCAGCCTTAGCACAAAAGCACCCCAATTCAGTGCTGAATCACCTTGGTTGACAGGGCATAGGCATGGCTTGACCATCCCCCAGAAACTGGAAACTTGAGAGCTAATTCAGTGAAGACAAGGCTCGCAGAATGCTCCACAGAGAGCCCACCCTTCCCAATTCGCCAAACGTAGTCCTTCGATGTGCACAAATGCAAGGAGTACTGGAGGATGCAAAGGAGGATTACTCTGGACGAGCATGGACAGAGGACAGGCGGTCCAACGCACGTGCTTCGCAAGACTGAAATGCAGTCTCTCAACCATCTAACTGAATTCCACTTTCGCTGTTGGACTGTTGTGATACCTTCCCGAGAAACTCTGCAGTGATCGTGCTGTGCAGACATCAGCGCAACAATTTGCTCTAGAACTGGAGCACAGAAACAATCCTGAAAATGTACAGACTGTTGACTGGGAATGACTAGTCAGATACATGCCAGCGCCCACATGGAGAACAACATTGCGATCAAACGCATCACCATGTCCTAAATTGCCGCCAGGCTGCTGCGATTTTGATCTGCGTTGTGCTGCCAGTTGTGAAGATCACCTCACATGTCGGCAAATGTCCTGAATACACCCTGCCACTTCTTCACAGCATGCTAGCGCTCAAACCAAAACCTTGCAAAAACTACTGAGAAACACAAAACCTTAACCAAAAAACCAGGAGAGACACACTTGGTGCAGCCAAAGTGCTGTCCTTGGCCTTCGCTTATCAAGCGGAAGATGGGAAGGACACCCATCCATGATCTCCAGCCCCCTGGAGAGACAGCTCTTGTGTCACATCAGTACAACTCTGTAAGAATCGCGAGGCAGCCTCTGGTCAACAAAATCGCGGAAGCAGCTGAGAACTGTCTCCTGGCCACCGTGCAAACGTCTGAAGCGCAGCTTGGCTGTGTTCGAAACGGTGTACCTCCACATGATCTGTGACCTGAATTCTTGTAGGCAATGTTGTGCATGCACGCTGTCATATTGCTTGGTGCGATCTAGCGAGATCAACAACATGGCAGGTTGGCTGAATGCCTGCTTCACAGCAAAAAGAAACATGTTTATGCATCACGTGACCTCTAATAATGAACCAATGAACTGCGGCTCCATGATGCCATGATTTGCATGAAAAAACTGCTGCTTTGGCGGTGTCCTGTGTGACAGCACCTACATAACCACGTGTCGATCATTAATTCTATTCTATCAACGAGGCAGTGCTTGCATGCCAGTGTGTCTCAAGGTCCTGCATCTGCGGATCCAATTCATCAGCAGGCCGGTGCACCAACAAGACCTTGATAAACGAAGATGCTGTGCAATATTGCGGCAATTGCATCTCCCATACCAAAGGGCTGCCACCACCACTCAGATTACATGTTCCCTATGCATTGTCTTGTGTCCTGCCGAGGCACATGAGGATCGTGCACAAAGGCCTTTGCTGTTGCATCACTGTGAACGTTATCTTTTGCTCGAGATTCAACTCCGCCAGCACCATGAAATGTTCCAGAGACCATGCGACAGACTCGCGGCTCGTTCCAAGCCATATCCTACTTTACTACCATGTTGCCTCTCTGCCTGAACATACTTACAGTAGCAGGCCCCACGCCATGCATTGCCGTCACACTGCAGGCTGCCATGACCCAATTTTGCTGACCCTTTCGGGATATGGAGTTGCCCAAAAGACCTTGACCTCGCAAATTCTGCAGCTATGCTTAGCCTGCGTAATGTCATTCGCCCCTTACACCACAAAGGATCACCTCCCTCCCGTCAGTGCATCAGGCTGGCGCGAGCCAGCTGGAACCGCCATTTCTCGCTGCCGCTAAGCTGTTGCGCCCAGGTTGGCGCTGGGTCCTTCAGGGTGGGAGGGGCTTGGTCAATAACATCCTCAGTGGCCCCAGCAACGGACTAGAAGTGAAGGCCATGCACCAGGGCCGCTGTCACCGAATTTAAAGCGTTGCTAGCGAGCTCGCGCATCCCGCTTAAGCCACACCAGCTGATGGTCCGGTCCGGCTCTGGGCTCAACGGCAGCTTGTGCAAACTGTAGCTGCCCGTGACACTGCTTTCCAGCTTTCACGAAGGACACTGCTCTTAATATACATCTACTGCAGCATGCTCGGCCTCCTCATCTTCGTCCTCCTCTTCCTCTTCCTCCTCCTCCGCGAAGCAGCTGAAGGGTGTGGCGGGTGTGTCCTGCATAGGGCTGCTGCAGCTCTACGTTACCCGCCAAGAACTGGCAATCTTGACCATCATGGTATCTTCGTGGACGATTAGGCATCCAACCGAAAGGTAGGTATTGAACAACCTAGTGCGTAAACTCTGTCAGCAGTCCGTACCACATCAAACCGCCCCACCTCCAGCATTTGCGTTTTCTTCATGAAGGCTCTCTCCTGGCAATTCCAAGCAGCCCTCCACACTAGAAGATTCACTCCCCTCGCCGGCCTCTGCATCATAGAGGTCCATGATCCATGCCTGCAAGCTGCAAGCTATGCGAAATGGTCATAGGCCCTTCATCTGCGAGTGCAGCAAACTCGTCCCTCTCATACAGGGACCGGTGAAGAACTCATCTACAGCAGAGCATGCTGCCACAGTCTGAAAAAACCTTGCCGCAGCAAACGTTGATATGCAGCCTTGCGTTGAAACACCGACTGCTCACACATGAAAAGTGTAACACGCAACAGCAAAAATACTGCTACAGTCATGCTCTGAAACGGCAACCCCCAAGCAGGCGCGGCTACAAAGAAACATTAAAGAAGATGTTTGCAAAGCCATGGCCGCAAATGACATCCCAAACCCAGAATGACTTCACACAACCTGGAACGACTTAAGCAAGGCACCTAGTGACCTAGTAGGGCTCCAACATGCTCCAACTAGTTTCCACGTTCCTTCTCCCAAACATGCACTTATCCCGCATCTTGTTGCTATCTTTTGCGCCCTTTCTCCAACGCTATCAAACCCACAACTGGCCTACAGACCAGCACAGAGCACAGAGCATTTATTTAAAGCTCCACAACCAAAGAGGACCATCTGAACTCTTCCACCATCCGCTTTGCTTTCGTGTCACACTCCCGCCACAAATGTTGCTTCATGAATGCATGCGCTCGCAGACAAATTCTCGTAAGCAATTGTCTGTTGGCCAGCCTCCAGCTACGATGGGATTCCCCAACCCTGCTCCACCCACATATTGCGCCCTCAAAAGATTTGTCTGAGTCAGAGGCTTACAAACCTGCCTTCTGACACTACCCTCGCGGTTCCTCACTTCCACCAGAGGAAGAGCTATGTTACGGTTGTGGCAACGGCTGAAACGCGTGAAAGAAACATCCGGCCCCGAACACCAATCACAGTCTCCTCCTCATTAGCTCCTCGGCTACAAAACATATTCTGACTCTCGAAAGGAACTGCAAGCCCCTTTTGCCCCGAACTGTTCATCAGAATGAATGCCCAGGCATCCTCACCTTGTCGAGTCCCAGCCGGCGCAGTATTCCTTCGCGCTGTGCAAATCACAATTGCGCCAAGTGGATAGCTGCACCGCTCAGAAGGCAGGCTTATCTCATGAAAACCCTCAAAACCATCATGATGGATGTTGCAACTGGGCCCCCATCACTGCAGACCAAGTTGCTGCGGCCACGTTGAGAATCTCCAATGTCTGCTGACTCCCTGGGAACACGCAGGCATGCCCAGAAGTAGACAGACGTTTCTGCCCCAAGCGCTGCGCAGGTGTCTTGCAAGACTCAGGTTTCCAAGAAGCCCACCCTTCCTGAGCCGCATGCAAGCTTGGGGCTGAAGTCAGTTACTTGCAAAGCTGTACTGTCAGTGTCCCTATCCACCATATGGATCCTGAGAGTGAGACTCCATGAAGAGTGGCTCCTGAGCTGCGTGATGACAGCAAGGTGCTTTGGATAGGCCCCAGAACGGAGTTGACTGTGCTTAGCATGCAGTGCGGTCGGGTATCATGAGGTACCTGCAGGACCATGAGGTGCGGAGAGATCCTTTGCCAGCGGAACTGGGCACGATTGAAAGGGCAGCTTAAAACACATACACAGTCAAGCCACAGAACGCGACCTGCTGATGTGGGGACGAGGTCGCCAACTCTCTTCAGGATGGATCCCTTCCCTTATGGCGCAGGCATACTTGCAGGATCTCTCCCCAAAAAAAATGCAAAGGAGTGCCTGAGTCATGTGGCCCGAGAATCTGGATGATTGACCCTGGCAGCATATCGCATACGTGGCTGATAAAACGTGTCTGTGAAAGTTGCCCTCGCTCCTTGCGGCGCTTCCGTTGACAGCTTTCCAACCATGTCTGGAGTGTGGTCCTCGAAGCGAAAGGAAACGTCACCAAACACGACAATGCAGAGTTCAACCGGCTGATTTCGTGATAGCTTACAGTCTAAGGGCAAATAGCACCAACAAGTGGGCCTAGACCTCAGCTTCCAAGTTGAATACCACAGTATTAGCACACGACTTGCACACCTTCGGCTAGCATACACACGAATAATTTCACAACGTCCGGAAGCCGTCCAGCCTCGATGAGCCTCCAAAAAGCATGCAAAAAAGATGTGTGAACAAAGCTTTTCCATTGCCAGCCCTGACCTTCTGGGAATGCAACTTCAACCGGTTCCGAGGCTGTCTTTGGGAATAATTTTGGGATGGGCCGCAAAAGTCTCGAGCTGCACACGAAGAATCCCTCGTATGCTCCAGTTTTCACAAAACCCACGTGAGCTACAGTCAATAGTACCCAGGTACTTAATGGACATGGGTTCCATATTCAGGACTATATTAGGGGCGATACTATACTGCAAGAGGGACCTGTAATGACCTGTATGTTTTCAGAAGAAGGGTCCCTTAATAAGGCCAATATTGACAGTAGCTCACTTGTTGAAAGCACTTGCCCATTAAGCCAACAAGCTCCCGAGCTGGGGAAACGGCATGAAGGGAACTGGAATCAAAGACAAAAAGCATAATCGAAAACATTTGCCAAAGGTAATTGCACCCAAAACAACCTGGCCCAGTGTGAACACCCTCAGCCTGCCTCAGGTCAGAGCTGTCTGAACCGGACTTTTGATTGTAGTCAAGGATTCGCACACAGCTACGTCGCAGGTTTGGTGTGCCATGATTTAGGGCAACGAGATGAAATTGGGAATTTGGATGGCCTGCTAGCTCTTCATGACATCCAGTCTGCCATGAGCTAAAGCAATAAGAAGCAAAACCACGGCTACAGAGCTGGAAGCAGTTGTCCCCACTGTTGGGCCTGCCACATCAATACTTGAAACATCTAGGTACAGTACTACCAGAAGATGTCACAAGTTTTGTTGCAAACCCAACGCCTGACTGAAACAAAAGAGGTTCCCAGACACAACTAAGTAGCAACACAGCCGCACGTCCAAGCACTAACAAAATGGAAAGGATTGTACTTCTCGAGCTCTTGGAGGAAGGCAAACCCCGAAACCTTGCAACAGCCAAACTACGATACCGTCTGCCAAAGATCAATGCTCACATTCTGGAAGACAATCGGAATCGCGTCAAACATAGGTGCCTAGCAAGCTGCAGTGCTTCATGCTGACAGGGTCGGAAGGCTTGCCACATGCTGCCTGTGAATAATGCATGTCACATTTAGATTGGGTCTAAAAAGCTGCCGATTAGAATTTCCTGGCAAGGAACGGTGGAAGAGCTCAGCACGAACTCTTCCCGGCTCCTGTAGACTTCAAACCGCTCTGGTATGTCCTCAGAAGCTTCATGTCCAAAGCAGAACCGCTTAAGGCATGGTTGGACTGGCTAGACTGCTGCCTTCAGAAAATTCAGAACTGCTGCATTGTCGAAGGTTCCCCATGACCAAACAGTCAAGCCACGATAGGCAAGTTGAACTGCATGGTGAGGCCAGCCAGCGGACTAATAGCCTTGCTGAGGCATTCCAAGCCTGGCTTTCAGGATTTCAAGTGATAAAGGGATTGACAAGTTGGAATGCTCCGCTCCAGCCCCATTGAAACCGAAAAGCTCCGCATTGCATGTACGCTGGATCAGCCCAGCAAAACTGCGTCAGAGGGCTCTGGGGAAAAAAAGCATGTTGCTGAAGGCTGGATGGTTCTCTCTCCACGCATACGGAGCCCGCACTTCGAAGAGCATCTGGGGTTGAGTTGTCCTGACTGTCTGATCATTAATTCCAACGCGAGATCTTGAGACTGCTCATGCTGGCAGCTGTAATCCCTGGACCATGCTATCACTGGCACAAAATTGTCTTCCAGAACGGTCCTTAACAACGGCAGATTTCCTATGACCCCTTGAAAAGCTGCAAGTTTGCAACGTGTTCATGGCAGTGGAAGAGCTTTCGCCTTCACCCGAGGGGCATTAACCGCGAATGCTTGCAGAGTTTGGAGCTGCACAGAACAGCGCATGACAGCCCCATCGGCCTTCCAGAATCGTAGAGAACCGGTCTCCAAGATCCTTCGGGAAACATAAGGGGCTTTTACAATGCACTCCTAGATTGTATCTGCCGCAAACCCAGTCATGGTGGTGCAGCCTCATGATCCTGGAAAGAGGAACTTATCAATCTTAGTGCAACCACCTAAGAAAGCATTGTGCAGTAAAAACATGGCAGAGCCCGGCACTCAACAACCCAGAGGCGCTGCTTGAACAGTGACCCAACTTGCCACCATGCCTTGTCACTCCAAACTACATCCAAGTATGCTTCCTGCATGTCTGAGTTCCAGCCCTGCTGCCCGCCTTGTAGACGTTGATCGTGGCAAGGAAGGAACCCAGCGAGGTGTTGCCACTGAGGACAAGCCTTGACGAAAGTCCTGGGCCAGCCCTGTATTCAGAACTGCTCACGACTTTTCAAACTGTAACCTTCTGCCGCCTTGCCTCAACTTCCCCAGAGACAAAGGGAGCAGACAGAAAGACAGAGCTGGAGATGAAGAGTGATGGGGAGAGAGAGAGAGAGAGGGAGAGAGAGGGAGAGAGATAAACATGACGGTAACGGAGATATCGTCGTGACTTATTACAAACATGGAGGACGTAAAAATTCATCCCTTTGCGCCATCCCTCCCAGCATTGTAGGGAGGCTGCATAGGGCCACTAGCATTGTCGCGGTGCTGAAGCTATAGCTGGTTGTGATGTTGACAGCTTCTTTTGCATCCACACGTGGGATCCACAGCCCACTCCAGCAAGTCGTTGCATTGTCGCCTCAAATCTTCGTCGTCCAGGCAACGACTTTACAAAAGTCTTGAAGGCTGGGAGCTTCGCCGATGCAAGCACGGTTGAACCCTGCGAAAGACGGCGAGAACAAGATCAACAGATGGCTCGACAGTCTCAGCTTGTAAGATGTCAGCTAATGGCAACCCAACCATTGCATTGTTCCCAACCTGTCCTAGATCCACGCTTACGGCCATTGTCGTTGCCATTTCAAGTGCCTTCTTTAAAGGAAGCGCTTTTAACGGCCAAATGAAGGTGGTGGGGTGCCGGTCTGGAAGATTCTGCTGTTTCTCCAAATACACTAGGGGCGCTCAAGAAGACCAGGTTGCGTCAAGAAATGCAAGCGGCTGTGACGTTACTTGCGGTGGGGTTCTCCGAGAACAACTCGATCAAGCAGGTGTCGCAGGCCGATTCTGGGTTTTTGCAAAATGCCAAGCTCAGTTAAGTTGCCAATGTAAGTGCCGATTGCCAGAAGTGTGATCCACGGAATGAGCTGCTCGTTCCAGAAATTGAAGGACTTCCTGGGCGTAGCATTGGATGCCTGATTTGCCTTGACCAAGGAGGGAGGCTCCTGCAGGACTGCCATAAGCTTTCTGAAGTATTAAGCTAGCAAATCACAGACGCGAGGACTCAAAGGCCAGGAAGCCTCATTAGAAGGCTGAATCACCAAGAAAATGATGCAGACATGGAGCAAGTCCATGACGTATTTTCTCTGGTTCCGCAGCGTTTCTTCGAACCGTCCTAGGGGCACAGGTCAGGAACTCCAAGCGGACAGCGCCTACAAGTCAAGGTGCTAAGTCCGTAAGACACCTGTCCCACTGTAGGAACTACTTCCAGATGCATGCTGGGATTTTCGATTACAGGCATCCATGACTGCTGTGGAATCGTTGCATCACAGCTGCTCACGACATAGCTGCGCTTGTTGTAGCAGCCAATAAGCTTCTGAGCCTGATTCTGCAAACCTTGTGGTCCCTCATGCGCTGGCTTCAGCCACTGAGCTGCCGGCGTTGTTCACATGCATCAAAGTGCCTATGGTTGCGCTCTGTCCTTCCCCTTCCTGCAGACAGCAGCACAACGCTCAGCAATCACGTAGGAATCGCAAAGTTCTCTGTCACTGCATTTCTCAGCAGAACAATCAGGAACGCTAGGATGCACTTATTAATGAACGCTCTGGTGTTGATTTTTTTCTTCAAACCTTTTGAAACTTCCCAAATACCGCCTGCAAAAGCAGGTACCAGTCACTTAGTCTGCTCAAACTTGATCTCCGCAGGCTTGAAAAGCTAGATCCATTCATTCCAAACGTAACAACCCGCACCTCCTAAAACTGACGTCAGCGAAGCCTCGACAAACTTTTGCCAACACGCAAACTTGTCTCCCACTCACCCTTTGCTGCCTTTGCCATCAAGTCCAGCCTGCGCCTAGGGCTCCACCACAGACCAAGGCTTGCGCAAGAGATTGCAGTTTTCAAATCTTTGCAGGCTCGCACTCGTCTGGATAGCATGCCCCCGGATGAACGAGGGTGGGATTTCCAACTGCATGCGCAAGGTGGCATATGGAACAGCGATGCTGAAGTATGTTGCGGCCGCCTGATACCCTGCTTATAAGGAAACTCCGCTGGGATTGCCCCTCCAGTTGGAATGCTAATCTTTCACTGCAAACATGTGAAAGAGACTGGACAGAAATCTGCACATGTACAAGCAATGTGCACATTTATTGATTCAACATGTGCAGATCTCTGTCCAGACTGACTGGCTGGACTTTCACACGTTTGCAGCAACAGATTGAGATCTTCAAATGCAAGAATATGAGAGGATGGGCCTGGGCAATAAAGTGGTTTATTGATAAAGTTGTTTATTGAACTAGGAATGCGAGGCAAACTTGTCTGGGGTCCGAGCCGCCTAAGTCAAGCCACAAAAAACAACAAAAAACACTCAAAACAAGAGTGCAGCAGAGCAAACACGGTTAGCTGTTAGCCAGAGAGCTGCACAGCATATCAGTTGCGTCAAGAGCAAAAGCAAATTGAACTTTATTTGGTTGAATTCGACAGCGAATGGCCCAATCCAAAACATGATTTTTTCAAGCCAGCAAAGATACGCAGGTAAGCAAAGATTGGCACAGTAATTAAGAAGAACTGCCGGCCTTTCCCGGTCAAGCTACAATTCAGCAAGCAAGCCCACCGCCAAAAATCCAGCACTCGAAAGGTACCCCGCCAAAGCAGTAGGATAAGCAAGCAATTTTGCATCTCTGTCTGGCATTCAAGTACCAAAGAAGCAAACACGCTTCTCCAGAGATCCCTCTGAGGGCACAATGCGACCCTGCACACCGGGCACTCGCTTCTGCTATGCTCTTGGAAGTACTTGTCTGTTGTGTGTGACTTGTCACCGCACCCTGTAGAGTGGCCAAATCCCAAACTTTTTCCGGCACTGGAACAAGATCAAGCGTTTGAGTGAGCGTGTGCACGCAGGACACGTGGATTCAGCTGCATCTACAGGAGCCGAACAACTTGCACGAGTGTGGCACGACGTTGCGCGACGGTTGGTCGCCTGTCCCTTTGGGATGGACAAGACAAATATCTCAAATCACAAGCTATTGTTCAAAAAAAACACACCTTCTTGATGGAGGGGAGGCATACAACGATTTATGATGAAGAACAGGTGGAATGGCACTTTCCTGGAGACCAATGATGGTCTTTGATCAATGCCGCATGTGACGAACCCACCGCCATTGGCAGGGAGGTCTTGGGAACACTTCCCGCCGACGAGCAGAAGAGCAATCTCATGTCTCGTACCGACACAGGCCCAGCATTGGAGCGCGACTCAAGAAAGCCCGACAAACAAACCTCCATGCCACTCACTTTCGGAATTGCGGGTCTGGGGGGCTGAGGAACAAGAATGGCGCTTGTTCGATCCTTTGGCGTGGCATCCTTGTCTGCACCACGGTGTGGCTAAGCAGTCATCTGGCTGTCAACTTCAGACACTGCACATGCTATCCGCAGGTCTTCCATGGCGGCCGTTCTCTGCCAACAAATGCAACAGACCCGCACCCTCAAGGCGAGCCCTGTCCAACGTGCTTGCCAAGTTCAGATTCGTCTCATGTGCTCTCAGGAGTAAGTGCGTTTGAGAAACAATTTGAACTGGACGAAACTATGCAGTTACGCGGAACTTGTGACAGCTTCCCTTGTGCCCTGTGAATGTCATCTGCAGCATCTCATCACTTACTTATGCAGGCAATGCCAAAATCTCATGATTGCAACAAAGGTTGTCAGCCTTGCGCAATCAAATTCTAAACCCTCTGCTGACAGGAAGCCGGTAAGTTCTGACCAGGTAGAGAAAAATCAGGATCGGATACACGAACAGAGGGAAGGCACCTTTGGCACAAAGGTACTGAAAGGTACTGATTCATCGGCCTTCGGCCTTCGGAGGAAAAGCTGGGGCGTGTGCTGCGCGGATGCTTCCGCAGCATGAAGATGCCCACCATGACAATCTTCCCGAACATGGCCCAAAGCTCAAAGATGATGAGGTAACCTGACAGAAGACACACCTGACAATTGGCTGGCTGGCTTGGGCACTTCAAGTTTGGCAAGCAGCCATCGGAAACCAGATCAGGAATGTCCTCCATGATGCTGATCTTAAGGTCCTGCGGGACACTGCTTTCGGAATCTGAAGGCTTAGACGCGGCAGCCTGCAATGATTCAATGCAGGCACCGGCTCCCTTCCTGGATGGGGACCTTTGCCCTGGACTCTGGTGTGTATCGCAGGTACTTTCGGAAAAGGTTCACTCGTAGATGATATCGGATGTTGAAGCCTGGGTGGGTTCAGTGATATCCCACACAGACAAAACTCCTTCAGCCAAGAAGCCCATCTCCAAGACTGCCATCTCAAAGTAGTCGACTCCCAGAAGCAGAAACTCGGTCGTAAGCTAAGATGTTGAGGACTCAGCTCCATGCGCCCTGGGCTGAGAGCAGGGCATTCGGCAAGATCCAGGCAAGGCCCAGCGCAATGGCGGTAGAGTCCCGATCGCCGGGGAACTCAGCAAGCTCTCAAATAGATGTCAGATACTCCACTGCGGAATACGTGCTTGGGCTTGCCTTTGTCTGAAGTCTAAGCTCTCAGCCCACAGGCGGTCTGAGGTGCCAGGGTCCTTCCAAAGTATGGGTTTCACTGCTGAGCATCAACCAACCACCACACAGGAACGTAGTCCTCTGTGTTTAGAACTGTGTCGACCAAATACACCCTGACCATGACATGGAAAGCAAAACTCGCTTCAGTGGACAGCTAGGGACAGCCTAAGGAAGATGGTGGAGAGGTAATACAAGTTCCCAAGATTTGCCAGAATCAGCACAAGGATGGTTTTCCTTGGATAAACAACCGCTCTTTGTCTCTTGACCCTAAGCACACTCCAAGTTGAGGCAAGACGCCACCAAATCTCTGGAACATGGCTAAAACAAAAGCCTCGAGCAGATGCAAGCACACACTGGTTCCGAGAACATAGGCTTTCGTAGGACAGCCGAGCCGCCCATGAAGGACTTCAGCAAAGTGAAGCCAACCTTCATGTCTGATGCACATACGCATGCGGAAGGCCCATGATTGTCAAGATGTCTCTCGCAACATTATTCCAGAAAGAAACAGCAACGGAGCTCACAGCTCAATCCCCTACACATAAAGCTTGTTCTGAATTTGTTCATGGATGATCCAACGCTATGGCTTCTTGCGCCCCCGGCCCCCTACGCTGTCTTGCACATGTGGGGCTTCGGGCACGTTTCTACTGTCGCAGCCTCGGCCATGAAATGGTCTAGACAGTAACAAGAAGACTGGTCTCCTTCTTACAGAATGAGTTCTTGCGCATGCCCTTGCGCCACCTCGCACACACAAGGTTTTTTCAACCCTGCTCAGAATATTCATGCCACTCTTCGTCACGTTAAAACAGGTGGCACGGAGGCCCCAAATCCTGCAATGCGCTGAATCTGGGAACCTCGTAGAGAGCCTCCTCATCATGCTCCGAGATCACCTGCAAACGCGCAGCTTAGGCGGCTTGGCCCAGGGCCTCAGGAGCAGGTTTGAGGGTTCACACTGGTTTGGAGCATCCAGATCTCCAGGCAGATACCACAAGGCTGACTGCAATGGCGTTGTGCACAGGACCTCCTGTATTGAAGATTTGGCATGCGATTGTCCTCTGGATTTTGGTATCAAGGTTTGCTTCTAGCCTATACTGTAGCAGCTTGGCACATGCCTGCCGATGCTTCTTTATAGTTTCAGCTTGAAGCCCTCATCGAGGTCGCCGTGCAGGCACAGAGCGGCAGGTTTCACCCCTGATGTGATCAAAGCTTTCGTAATCCTCCCAACAGGCCCTTCGCTTGAGCCGGAAGTGCTCGATCCATGGCACAAGTGCCGTGTTGGCCACATCAGGCTTTCTAAAGGGTGATCCCCTAGCCTGTGCTGGCTGTGCTTGTTTACCATCGCTGTGTGTCTGAGCCTCGTCTTTTGGCCAGTAGTTGTGTAGATAATGGGGCCCACACTGCTGCCAGTGCTGCTGTTGCCAGGGGCATTGTGTTCGCCGAGTGTGTATGTGACATTTTCTCCCTAAACATTGGATAAGGGTAAATCGTATGTGTGGGACTTGGCACTGAATTCTCAAGCGGCATTAAAACCCCAAGGTTTCCCGGTTATGTGACATGCACATGAGCTGGGGGGCATCCTTTCCTTTCCAGGACAGGTGCGCAATGCAGCCGTAGTTGAATGCTCAATGCAGCCGTAGTTGAATGCTGTCGCAGTCTATTGCCTCTCTTTGGCAGGCTGCGCAGTTCAAATGCCCCGCTTGAGGCCAAGATGAAAGCCCTTCCTTTCAAGTTTTGGGCTGCGCCCCTCCACACTATGAAAGGGTGCCCTGTGGCTGATGCTCACATTTCTTTCCTCCATGCGAAAGCTGTGGGCCCTGAGGCGTGCATTTGTGGGCAGTAATGACATGTTATCCGGTCTTCTTTGAGCTCTGGACCACTGTCGGACATGCGTGGCATAATTCGTAGGCAGCTGCTCTGTTGAAACAATGGATCCAGTTCATGTATTGGCTTGATGACAAGGGGGGCAGAAAAAAAAAGTTCCCAAGCTTGGTTTCCTTAACACAATGTTATCGGCAAACTTCCTCTGACTGGGGGTTTGCTCTTCAGTGACGTATCCAAGAGGTTCAGCACATGCTACGCTAGTGAACTGTAGCATCAGGCTGGTAGCGGTAGAGTGTTACGAGCGG